>VDFB02041438.1:0-47289 GCA_007258455.2 Sequoia sempervirens
AAATTGAGCTTAGGGTGGGACTCATTTGCCAAGGGTGGAGAATGAGTCCACTTTGGACTTTTTTAAAACTCAAAATTGGAATTTGTGGCTTTTGGATTGCTCAATTTGCACCTCCAGGTGTCTAGATTTGAAACTACCAAATTTGGGTCTAAAAGTAACTTTTTGTTGATGATTTGACTTGAATGATGAAGAGATACTTGAATGAATTTACAACTTGATCTCCAATTATTTCTAAACCTCCAAGAATCCTAGATCTATAAACAACAAGACAAAAGAGAGATATGTTGAAGGTTAGGGCATGGGAGTTTGCCTTGGTCAAACCCCGTTTAGGTAATTAAACCAAAATGATGAAAGAATGTAATAAAGCATATAAAATGGAAGTGATTAGCTTGACATGATGAATGATCTTGAAATTCTACAATAAAACATGTATAATATGCTCTTGGATGTCTTAGGAAGCTAACTTGATGAAAGCCCTAGCTTGCTTGACTTGAAATAGAAGATAGATGATGAATGAATGATGTGAATGTAAAAATTAGTTGTTAGATGTAAAATGAGGATACAAACACTTATTTATATTCAATTGTGCCTTAGTATCCTGACTATACCTCATCACAGGCCAACATGTAGAAAAATTAAACTTAAAACCCAATTTTTCCTACTCAAGCCATGAAAATGACTCAAAATGGGACTCATTCACCAAGGGTGGCAAATGGGTCCCATCTAGATGGGACTAATTAGCAAATTATGGTGAATGAGTCCCACAGGGGTCATTTTTACTTGCTGGAATGTCGAGAAGTAAGAAAATCAGGCTTATATGATTACTATATCGGCTATTTGATCCATTAAATCCTCAGGACCTATTAGTGATGATGTAAATGTTGAATAGGAGTTAGGACACATAAATCAATGTGAATGTGTAAATATCATTACAACACTAGTTTAACATTAAGTTCACATTAAGAATCTTCTAGATTGATGTAATAATGTTATTATAATGTTCAATTAGGAATAAATGAGTTCATTAAGTCTAGAAAAGCATGAAAGCATCTTACAAGACTTCACAACACCTTTACAAGATGTTATAAACACATGTTATTTTATTTGCAAGGGTCCAAGACCTAGTGTAGACACATAAAATGCCTCACAACACTAGATTAGGGCCTCATTAAGTCCATATAATCTCATGTCAAGCAATGGGTCCAATTTTCGACGGCACATCATTATCAAGGTTTAATTACCAAACTAGGGTTTGAGAAAGGCTAACTCGTATTCACTAAAAAAAAACAATTTTCCCTTTTGTGTGTATAAATTTGGAGGTGAAGAACTAAAATTGGATCTAAAGTGTAATTTTGAAAATTTTTCAAAGTTGTCATCAAAGTTCTCAAGCCACAAAAACTGACCTATACAACTTATTTTTGAATTTTTGATAGTTGAATATAGAAAAATCATGACCTAATATCTAGGATCAGAGGACTATGAAATTAGATTTTTGACCCCTATATAGAGACCCATTTGCCCTAGGGAAAATATATTATGGTAGGACACTCAACAACCTTTTTTGGTGACAAGTACACATCAATTTTCCCTTCTTAGATCTACCATAAAATTACTATTTCTATTTGTGTGATCTTTAATTTTTGCATTTAAAGTTTTGCATCACATAATTGATTTCATTTGGTATTTTATTTTCATCTCCCAAAAGTGTACATTTTACTCATTTTTTGTCATAAGGAAAATCAGAGATCCCCATAACCATAGAGTTGGCTCATCTCAAGGTTGAAAGCCAATTCTATTTGTTGTGCAATTTTCGCACACACGCCCCACTGGAGGTCGGGACCCTCTTCTTTCTTTTGCATCTCTACATCTTGGCTTGGTCAAATTTTCAATTTTGCTCTTCTTGGGAGGTTATTTTGGGATTAAGTCTAGACTTGGTTTCATGAGGACAATATTTTGAGGCTCTGGGGAAAATTTGCCTACCTTGGATTTTGAAAATGGGTATTTTGAAGTGAATTTTCAATGTTATATGTAAATATTTTTTGCACCCATGGATAGAGGATGAAAAATTAGGTACGGTTTCTTTTTGAATTTTTTGAAAATTCCTTCTAGAAAAAAAGTTATGAAGTTTAGGAGATTTTGACCTTGCTTGGAATTTCGGCATTTCCTCCCTATGTGAAAATCTATGATTTTTATCAGCCTCTTGGATTTCTATAATTGTTGCACTTCAGAGATTTTAGTATCCCACAGAATTCCATCACCCTAGGAAATCTCTGAAATTTCCATCGCCCAGTCATCTACCCTAGAATGCATGTAAATGAGAAGGTTGTGTTATCATCGCTAATTTCTGTCCCTGATGAAAATCCCAAAAATTTCCAAAAATAGAAAATTTTCCTGAAATGGAAAATTTCCAAAGATGGAAATTTTTTCCTTGAAATTTTAAAATGTTCCTAAAATAAAAAATTCTTGAAATGAAAAATTTTGAAAATAAAATTTCCAAAAATAGAAAATTTCCAAAAACAGAAAGTCTCCAAAAATGGAAAGTTTTCTTAAAATGCCAAAATTTTATTTGAGTTTAATTTATTTTATGGATGGGATTACTTTTTTATTAACATGTGAGCTACTAATGATTGTATTCATTTTCAGGATTAAATAAATTAAGAGGGGGCTTGCATATGGATTCATGCCAGGAAGAAAATATGGAAAAGATTACAAATGAATATTAAATATGCACCTGCCTACGAATCTATGCCACTAGCTATATACCAATTGTAGAGGTTCCTTTAACAAGGAAAGACATGTGAAGTTGTATTTATTCTCCAATGAGGATTTTCTCAAAATTGATGTCATTGGGCCATAATGTAGCTAGATGCAATTAATTGGATGATGATGTTCCATGAGCTCCCAAATTAAATGTAATAGCTTGATGCTTCTAGAAGTGCAATTGTAGCCATTGGATGAATCAAATCCTAGCCATTGATTCAACAGGTAATTTTCTATAAAAGGCCAGTGCCTTCTCATTTGTAGGGGTTAGACTAGGTTAGAATAGCTTTTTAGATGTAAAAAGCCAAAATTGGCTAAGTTAGGAGTTAGATTCTTCAAGATAGTAGCTGTAGGAGAGGAGAGAGACTGAAAATTGTTATGTAATGCTGGAGAAGTTAATGCAATTAGTTTGTTGGTTTGGCAAGCTTTGTGTTACACTTTGACATTTCATGGTTTCTTGTTCTTGATTCTCAATGTTAGATGTTAGATTTAAGCTCTTTTGCAATTATGGTGAAATGTTAATGATGTTGATCGATCCTCAGTCCATACTTTTAGCAATTTTCTGATTGCAAGTTGGTTTGTGGTGCAGGAGCACCTTGACACAATTTTATTTCCTAGTGGAAAGTTTGAAAAATTAGTTCAATTTGATGTTTCACCTTGTAATAAGGGTCATGAAAGTAATTTATAATGTATTAAAGTAATATCAATGTGAAAAATGCAAAATTGTCGACAAATAATGTCAAAGTTGCACAACAATGTAAGAATTGCATAAAGCTACAATTAGGGAGTTAAAAAGGTTATTAGGGAGACTAAACATTAGTGGGAAGTTGGAAATTAGTTCGAAACTGATTATTCATGTTGTAATGCCTTTAAAAAGACTCTTTGTACATTTAGAAGGTTGTGGGTGATTGAAAATTTGAAATGGAATAATGGAAAGCACAGTTTTCAGCCTTTGTACGGATTTGTACAGCCTAAAATGATAGAATAAATGTTTGTAAGTGTTAGAGGGAACAATCACCTTCCACTCCCAATTCGTTTCATGCAAATTGGTTCATTTTTAAAGAAGTTATGCTATTTTTTGTAAAAACAGTCTAAATTCTGATCTAGGGTAATTGTTTGCAGTAAAATTTGTGTTTCTCACAATTTAACTATTGGATTGTGCTAAAATTTGGATAAAATTTCCATAATGATATCCTATAAAGTCTCACTGGAGCGAATGGATTAATTTTTTGATATGTGAAAGTTATAGGTGACTGTTTGCATGCATATCTACTTATTTCGACCTAATTCGTAGCAAAAAAGTACGGACAAAAAGCATGTGTTCCAAAACAAGTATACCTAAAAATGAGATATGTTTTTAATGGCTGAAATGGGTGCTCAAAAATATATTTATTTTTTTGATATTCAATCTGGTTTGAAAGTTACACCCAATTTAGTGGTTTGATTCCCTTCAAGCAAAATTTGGGTTTTTGGTGCAAGCAATTTGTAAATCTAATAAAACAGAGGAATAATATTGTGTAATTGGTTTATTTTTGTCAAAATGATGATTTTGAATATGTATGAGGGTCTGGTTTGAGTTTTATAAAGGGTTAGAGTCATGTTTTGAAGAGTTGGGCTTTGTAGCCATGAAGAAATTCAAAGAAATTGAAGTGATTTTGGTAAAGGATTGAATGAGAATTGTTTTAAGTATTGTTGTTTCTTCCTTTGCTTTGCATCAAATTGGTATCAGAGCTTGGGAAAGATATGGGCTGATAAGTTGGTTGTGGTTTGTGGTTTGTAGTTGTGGTTTGTTGGTTGTTTGCAGGAAAGTGAGTTGTGAAGCAAGGAGAAATCTTGCTTGAGAGGATGGAGAACTTGAGAAAGCATTTGCAAGTAGAGGAAGAGAGAAAGAAGAAGAAGAGATAAGCCAAGTTTGATAAAGAGATTGTTGAGATTAAACAAGAGATGCAAAGGATGGATAGAGAGTTCCTAGAATCCATAAAGAAGATAGAACAATAGATGAAGCACTTAATGAGTTGGCACTTGAAAATACACATGAAAGTTTCATGGCCTATTCACAAGATAATCAAAAAGAGAAGGGAAATCAGAATGAAAGAACAAGATTCCTTTGAAGATGCAAGGGAATACTTCATTGAAGAAGAAGTTGCAGATAATCCAAGTCATGAAGATGAAGAGAAGATCAAGAGCATATACTTGATTCTAGAGGTTGAGGACATTGAGTTGGTTAAGGGAATGATCATGGATGAATTGTTCATAGAGATTTGCAAGGATTTGTACCATGTTGGAGGTATCATGATTGTCACCTTATATCATTTCATTTTGTTACTAATGCTTTGGACAAATTATTGTTTGCAGGTTGAAGGATAAAGGGAAAAGCATGGTTTTGAGATGTATGAAGGAGTAAGGCATATGATTTCAAAGGGGAAGCATGGTAGATCACTAATTTGCATGGACAAGTTTAAATCAAAGGTGAAGATGAAGGTGATTAAGAGCAAGGTCAATCTGAGGCAGGGCATACCAGACATGAAGGTTGTTGGCAATATCAATCCAAGTGGACTTGGATCTTTTTCTTGGACGAGAGTATATTGCAGGAGCACCTTGACACAATTTTATTTCCTAGTGGAAAGTTTGAAAAATTAGTTCAATTTGATGTTTCACCTTGTAATAAGGGTCATTAAAGTAATTTATAATGTATTAAAGTCCTATCAATGTGAAAATTGCAAAATTGTCAACAAATAATGTCAAAATTGCACAACAATGTAAGAGTTGCATAAAACAACAATTAGGGAGTTAAAAAGGTTATTAGGGAGACTAAACATTAGTGGGAAGTTGGAAATCAGTTGGAAACTAATTATTAATGTTGTAATTCCTTTGAAAAGACTCTTTTTACGTTTAGAAGGTTGTGGGTGATTGAAAATTTCAATTGGAATAATGGAAAGCACAATTTTCTGTAATTTTCTTTAGAAAATTCACAGTTTCCAGCCTTTGTACGGATTTTTACGGCCTCAAATGATGGAATAAATGTTTTTAAGTGTTAGAGGGAACAATCACCTTCCACTCCCAATTTGTTTCATGCATATTGGTTCATTTTTAAAGAAGTTATGCTATTTTTTGTAAAAACAGTCTAAATTCTGATCTAGGGTAATAGTTTGCAATAAAATTCGCGTTTCTCACAATTTAACCATTGGATTGTTCTAAAATTTGGATAAAATTTCCATAATTATATCCTATAAAGTCTCACTAGAGCAATTGGATTAATTTGTTGATATTTGAAAGTTATAGGTGACTGTTTGCATGCATATCTGCTTATTTCGACCTAATTCGTAGCAAAAAAGTCTGGACATCAAGCATGTGTTCCAAAACATGTATACATAAAAATAAGATATGTTTTTAATTGCTGAAATGGGTGCTCAAAAATGTATTTATTTTTTCAAGATTCAATCTGGTTTGAAAGTTACACCCAATTTAGTGGTTTGATTCCCTTCAAGCAAAATTTGGGTTTTTGGTGCAAGCAATTTGTAAATTTGATAAAACAGAGGAATAAGATTGTGTAATTGGTTTATTTATGTCAAAATGATGATTTTGAAGATGTATGAGGGTCTGGTTTGAGTTTTATAAAGGGTTATAATCATGTTTTGAAGAGTTGGGCTTTGTAGCCATGAAGAAATTCAAAGAAATTGAAGTGATTTTGGTAAAGGATTGAATGAGAATTGTTTTAAGTATTGTTGTTTCTTCCTTTTCTCTACATCAGTTTGTAAAGTTATTCCAGGATTTATTTTGTGCTAAGTTCAACTGTGGATGCTTGTTTACATTGCGCCAGTTAGTGGGTATGTGAATGAATATTCATAGTCTAAAGAATCTCCAGTCTCCTTAGAAGATTGCACCATTTCTGCAGAGTTGTGGACTTGTCCTTGATCAAGCAGAGATTGGTTTTATTGGGGATCTATCCATTTTCTGCATTCATCATTGTTGTGATTGATCTTAGGAGTTAGTTAGAATAGAATCTCTCTCAACCCTTCTCTTTTCCTCTTTCTTTATATCTGGGTTAGTTTTAGGATTGAAAGCATCACCATATTGTTACATTTGATGAAAGTACACTTCCAACATTATTCATTTGTAAGGCCCCTTGTGATTACCATAAATTTCACATATTATCATTGAGTTGTTTATGCATTGTCAAGACCTGACACTAGAGACCTTGGGGTTATCTCTTGAGACTTTCTGAATGAGATTTGTGTTTCAAGAGAGATAGGATATCATATTATGTCTAAGTTGTTGCTGTGCGAATAAAAACATCAACACTATCTTTGGAAGATTTCTCTTTTTTAATGAAACTAGGAAAAGTAAGAGTGTGCTAGGTCATCATTTCATTTCGGTGAACCCCTTTCACACTCCTAATACCCTTTTTTAAATTTTTCAAAACTATATACTAAAATTGAAAAAATATCTTAACAAATTTAGTTTCCTACACAATAAAATCTAGTTGGGATAGAATAAGAATATTATTTAAAAAACAATAATTTTTGAGTAAATTCTAGCTCTTCCTCTCTCAAGAGTGTTTCTCCAAGGTGAGTGCTCCAAAAAGATATGGTAGACCTTCAAGAATACAACTATAATAAGGATTAACATAAACTATTCTAATACCCTAAAAGGAAATAATAAAATGAAAGAAATGGAAAGTAATAGTCCAAGAGAAGTTATTTGAAAGAAAAAGTTACCATAAAGATGAAAACCAAGAGCAAACACACCAACATCAAAGAGGAGACACAATAATTTTTTAGGGTAAAAATTAGAGAAAATACCCCAATATTATAAATAGGCATAAAGCCTAAGAAGATTATGAAAAGGGATATTTAGAGAGCTTAACCATAGAATGCTTCTGATGAAGTAGGATAGAAGAAACCTAATAAATAAAGGTGAGAAAGGAGTTACATAAGTAAGTCCCATTTCTATACATTCAACCTTTCATCCTGTGTGTTTTGAAGGTGTGAAGATCCTCATAAGGAGGAGGCTACATCTAAGCCTAAATATTCCTCCAAATAGGAGTTATAAAAATGAGTCATCTTGATACATGCATGAGAATACTCAAATGAAACAAAAGACTTGCAAGGATACCTTTTCAATATTCTTACAAGTATTTAAATAATACAAATAATAAATATTCTTCACCTAAGTAAAGATTATTTTATAACAATTCCACATGTTTACTTCATGTATTTCATTTGTGTGCCTTGTTTATTCCTTGTATTCATTATGTTTTCCTTATGTATGTATTGTGTATACTTTTATGTGTAATCCATTTATCATTGAATCTTTCCTTGCATTTAATGCACTATAAATATTCTTCATATTTGTCTTAACATTGTGAATTGATTGGAGCCTAAGTTGGGTACTTGTGAGCCCCTTGATTTTGTGTGAATCTTATCTCTTCAATGTTTTGATAAAGAAATATATTCCTTTACTTTGATTCTAAATGTAAGACCATAATCTCACTAAAGTGGGTGCTAAATTTAGCATCATAATTTTCAACCCTAACAATTCAAAACTACAAGGAAACCCTATTTTTCCTATTGACCAGAAACATAAAAAATGTGATGACCTTAAATTTAATGTCTAAAAATTAAGGTCAATTAGGATCATCATTTTTAGTATTTCATTAGGATACAAATCATCAAGGTGTCTAGATTGAATTTCAACCTCCAAAGTGAGTCAGTCAGACTTGAATATGATCCTTTTGAGTCTTAGGAATGAAATAGAAATGATTTAAAATGATTGACCTAATTAGACTAAATGGTCGAGTATAATGAATGCAATTTCTTGAAAGAACAGACTAAAAATTGATTTGTGAGTGGATCTAAAGAGTGTAGACTGATGTGTACCTATCACCAAAAGTTGAGTTTGAGTGTCATACCATGACTGGGTCACCCCTAGGTGAATGGGTCTTTGTGAGCCTTTCCAAAACTTCAAAGTTTGATATTGTAACCTTTTGTCTGCTCTCTATTCCTATACTTGTAAATATTCATCTTTGAATCTACACCTACAACAAATATGCAAAATAAATTATTTCGATGACTATATGGGGGTTTTCCTCAGTCAAACACCTATTTTTCTTATTAAACCTCAACAAAAAGCTAAAGATCTAATAGAAAATTGTCTGTGACCAATAAGCTTATGTGTGTATAAGGTTTTTATTAGCTAAAATGAAAAGAAACCCTACTCGAGTGCATTAGAGTGTGATTTCTATATGACAATAATGGGATTCAATTAGGGAGAAGTAAAAACAACCTAAGTAAATATGAAAAATGCAATGATACCTTGCTTTAGGTTGCAAGTAGAGTGAATTTTTGAAGATGAGGGAACCAAGGAAACAAGTCATTAGGTGGAGGGAAGTGGCTGAATACATCCCCCAACCCTAGAATCCATCATTCCCTTCCGTAAAATTCAACCTTCAATCATGTTATAAAGCTTGATCAAATCTGAAAATGGACTTGAAGACCTTCAATCTCAAGAAATGCTTCTCCAATACTTTCAAATTTTCTTGCTCAAATATTATCTCTTGTGTTCTAGTTTTGAAATGGTGAAAAGGCTAGGTATTTATAGGCATTTCTCCAATTTCTCAATAATTAGTTCCTAAAAGTAGACATTTACAATTTGTATTTTGATTGTTAAAATGTCACCAATAATCCATTAAAATTTGAGTCACAACTAAGAAAGGTTAATTAGTTGCCCATACCCAAATTTCTAAGACACACTTGATGAGGGAAAATTTAATAATTGATTGCATTTGTTCAATGCTTGTTCTAGTGTCATAAAATTATAAAAATAGGCCTTGGAATGCATAATAAAGGGAATTGGGGCCTATTTAGGAAGGGTTAAAATGAATAAACACAAGGGTCACTAAAATGGGTCCAAACTAATCATGAAATTGTAATATCACCTACAAGGGAGTACAATTTTCTATGCTACAAGAGCTAAATATATTTGTATACCTTGGAATTACTACTACTCTAAGAGTGTAAAATAACTAAGAAACATGAATATAACAAAATACCAAGGACACCTCAAGATTAGCCAAAAGAGTGATAAACAATAAGGAAAATGGACTAAATAAATAAAACATTTCACCTTCCTTTGTTGCTGATTTCTCCTTGATTGGCCCTTGATTGGAATGGATTGTGTGCTCCTTAGATGATGGATTGAGTGACTAAAATGCAAGCTTCAATATGCAAAATGATGAACAAAGATGGTTGAATGATTGAAAAAGGCTTGAGGATTCAAATGGACAGCATGTAGTTATGAGAGTGCAAAAGTGTTGAGAAAGCAAATGGGCAGCATGTAGTTGCTCAAATCCAAAAGTGTTAAAAATGCCCTTGAGGAGGGGGTATTTATAGAAGAATTTGAATTCTCTAGAGAATTCAATGGTCAAGATTGATCCAACAAGGTCAAGATGAAGGGCTATGGTGGGTTGAGAACCCACAAGCCCTCACATCTTGACATGTGGAGGTGAAGTGGACAAGAGGATATGAGGTGGAGATGAGTTGTCAAAAAGGTACATGAGGTGGAAAAGGACATGCACCTTGGGGGATGAGAGGATTTCCACAAAAAGGGATTTCTTGTCCCCAAGTGGGAGTGAAAGGGACATTTGAGGAATTTTGGAATTCCTCAAAAATCTACATGGGAAAAGGAAAGGTGGTTGGGGATATAAATGTGAATTAAAAATTCACATTCATAGGATGGTCTAGAGGATAAAAGGTGGGCTCCAAAAAGGTGGGACTTGGTCACATGTGGAGATTGTGACAAGTCCAAGGTTGGTCACATGTGGAGATTGTGACAAGTCCAAGGTTCTAGAAGCCTTGGAAGGATGGAATGTGAATTAAAAATTCACATATAAAGGAGGGGAATCTAGGAAGAATAAAAAGGAATTAAAAATTCCTTGGAGAATGATTAGGCTTAATTAATCAGTAATTAGAGGATAAATGAGGATTAGAAGCCAACTTGCAAAAGTTGGAGGATGTGACACATCCTAATCAAGGATTAGGCATGTGCACATCCCTAATGAAGAAATTAGGAGATGGATTAGGATTAGATGAAAATGACATGTGAGGAATTAAATAAATGTAATATTTATTTAATTTATTTGATGAAAGGAGGATTAAAGAGAGTAAGGTATTTAATTATTAATTAAAACCTTAAAGATTTGGAATTAAAGATATTAATTAAATAATAGTAATATTACTTAATTAACTTGGATAAGAGGATGTTTAGGCGAAAAGTGATAAATTTGGATAAATTAAGTGTCCAAATTTGGATGTATACAATATTAATAATCGATTTCATTTTTTGGCCAAATTTTAAAAATACATTATAATCACCAACACCCTAACAACTTTGGGCCTAAAGCACCTAGTCAAGGGTGAGGTCACCCTTTACCTTAAAGGTGACCTATTTGAAATTTAATTCTTTGGTGATAGTCATTGGACAATTAAAAAGGATCCCAAGTCAACCTATAATTAAAAGTATCCATTGAGATGCATATTGTTGAATGCACAAGACAACTGAGAGGGAGGTTGAATCAATTGTTCATTAAACATTGAACCCTCACTAACATTCATATCCATGTTTAACCTTAATCTATTATAATGATTTCACATGAAAGTAAATAATAGAAATTGAAAACACAACACTATACATAAAAAAAGCACTAGATTTACATGGAAAACCAAAGAAGTGAAAAACCACAATGAGGATTAGCTCACAATATAAATTAATTGTAACACTGAATAGAATAGGCTCACTTTCAAAGGGCTCACTGCCTAGAAGAAAATAAGGGATCACTACCAATGACTCGCTACTAGATTACAAAAATGAAGAAATATTATTGTTACAATGAGAAATCCATCTTAGAGCAAGAAAAAAGTTCCACTACTACACCACTAGTACACACACACACACTCTTTGAAGAATGTAGAAACCTTCTGCTCACTGCTTCTAGAAGTCTTAGTCATTAAAGCTCACACTGCACTTCACACTTTCCCATTTCACATTACAATTCACATCACACACACATTATACATTTATCCTTCATCAACACAATACACATGTATACCCATCACAACCTTAAAAATAATTTACAAGGTCAGATATGCACCTTAACTATGCAAATTTAAATTAGGTTGACACTAGGCATTCTTGTCGTGGAGATGAATGAAAGTGGACCAAATCAAACCTTACCTCAGACCTAAATCCTCATATACATGCAACACCATGCTTCCACAAGCATAAAAAAAAAATTGTAATTAGTGTAAACACCCAAGGTTGGCCTAACATGTGTTAACACCATTAATCATTTAAATACAAGCTTCCTTTTATCTAAAGACAACTTGTGAACCACACACAACACTCAAATGCAGTATGGAATATTTTATTAACACCTTAAAATCCAACAAATTCCTTTGTAAAAACTTTCACTGGAAAATGAAATTCATCTTATACACCCAATTAACCTTCCAATAGAGTAACACATGAATCCAACCTTACGAAGCACAAAAATTCAAACAAATCAGACTAAATATAGAAAAGTAAGAACATCCTCACATATTCTTCTCTACATGAGGACTCATCTGATTCATATCCATCAATCATCACTAAACTTTTATGCAGATCTTCATCCACTTTGACACTTGCACTCTCCACAATTATTTTCAGCCTCTTGTTGTAGCACTGGTAAGCTTTTCTTTTTGTAGAATATTTAAGGAAGATTCCTTCATCAAATCTTGCATCAAACTATCCTAAATTTTCATCTCTCCTGATATAAAATTTTCTTCCAAATACATTGAAATATTTGATAGTGGGAGTCCTTCCATACCATAACTCATAGGGAGTCTTTGAACTATTTGTTCTTGCTTGTGCTATGTTATGTATGTAGACTATAGTATGAATTGCTTCTCTCCAATAGACTTCTTGTAGGTTTCATTCTTTCATCATTGTTCTTGCTTCTTCCTAAAAAATCCTATTCTTCCTTTCAACCACTCCATTCTAGTGAGGAGTTCTAGGGGCTAAAAAATGCCTCTTTATTCCTTGAACTTCATAAAAGTTGTTAAACTCATTGGACGTGAATTCTCCACCTTTGTTAGATCATATGCATTTTATTTTGATATCCATTTCATTCTCAACCATAATTTTAAATTCCTTAAACTTATCTAGAGCTTATGTTTTTTCTTTGAGAAAATTATCCCAAGTCATTCTGGAGTAATCATCAATCAACAACATGAAATACATGTTACCTTGAAAAATTCATTTTTTGTAGGTCCACAAAGTTCTGTATGGACCGACTCCAAAGGACCAATATTAGACTATTATTTGACTTTAAAAATATTTCTAGTTTGCTTCAAAATCTAACATTCTTTGTAGACAACATTGATAGGCTTTGTAATCTTTGGTAGATCTCTCACAACTTGAATTGAACTGATCCTTACTAGGCTAACAAAATTAATGTGACACATTCTTCTATGCTAATGTTACCTTCAAATTTTGTGAATTTGAAGTGCCTATATATCTTTTCAACATGTTGACAAAGCCTCAGCTTGCATCTTGTTGAATATGCCCCTAAGGCCCACTTTGTCGATTAGTATTTTACTTGTAACTTGGAGGTCATCTTGAAAATCCATTTTGTAGAATGTTTTTTGGTACATATGGTAACATGCTCACTCAATTTCAGGCCCCTAGGATGGGTTTTGACATGCTATTTAATCCTTTTCTAATTGCGATTGAGCTAAAATTGGTATTTCAAAAAGTTGCAAATTTTGCAATTCCAAAGGCAACCCATTTCTTGTTTTGGTCTAGAACATCTCCATTTTTTATTTCATAAAAAATGGAGGCCATATAATGCATTATTTTAATGCTTTTCAGTTGCGGCAAACACGTCCTATGGGTTAGTTTACAAATGAGGTACCAAAATTCTATTGGCTGGGTGAAATTTGACTTCAAACCCATGTTTTAAATAATTGTTTATGGTCACTCGCAAAAAATCATAGCTCTAAGTGTCCCAGTTTGCACACACTGAATTTTCTCCATTTGATCCGCAAGTGAAATTAAAATTTGCAAACTTAAAGTTTTCAAACACAAGATTTAAAATACTTTAATTATTTTAAATGTTATAAATTGAACTGTGTGTGCATGTGAAATTTTAGGGAAACTTTATTTTTTGTTTTGAACTTTATAAAGTTTAAAACTTTATTAAAGAAAGCTTTTCCCGCCTGCCTATGAGAAGTAATGGCGATGTCAGCACAAACTGGCAGGGAAGGGGGGAGAGGAGAAGGAGAGGTGCATCAAGAAAGGAGATAAATTAAATAATTTTTTAATGACTTCTTTCAAAATTTGGATGGCAGAAAAATATTTTATATGCTCTTTTTATTGTTTCCTTGCTAGCTTGGGGGAGTATGAGCTAACATCACAAGAACTTCACAAGGAAGCAGGGAAGCTAGCTAGGAGGATTATTAAATATTTTATTGAGGCCACAGTAAATGTTAAAGTTTTTATTAAGCCTTTCAAATGATTTATTAAACTGCTGCAATTTTTTTTGCTTCACAAGAATTCCTTTCCTGGCAGCCCATTGCAGGATTGTTGCTACCAGAGGAAGCTCACGGAAATGGAGAAGTGAGCTAAGAGACAATATTTAGGGGAGAATTTGGTTGGGGACTCATTTTCTGTTGTTTCCATGTGTTTTGCAATGTATTTTTCACTATGAATAGGTGGTTTTAAGTTTGTGGAATGAGCAAAAAGCATTTAATTAGGTTTTTTGCATTTGGGGCAAATTTTCAGAGTGACGACAAGCTCAATACAATTGTTTCTTCATCCATAAAATTTCCCAATGTATTCCTTATGTCTTAGAAGCATATTTGTAACATTTCATGCTTCTAAAAAGTGCTAGTAATCAAGGAAAAGACCCAAACACAATAAAAATGACCTGCACATAGTTCTTTTGCTATGGCTACAATTAGACTACCTTCTTTCTATTGTAAAATATATGGAAGTTATTTTCTTTTTTCAAGCATTGATTTGCTCAATTTTGTGATTGTTTTCTCAGTGTCGACAAGAGTAAGCTATACAAAGATAGAATTTTTCAGGATCAAAGTATAAAGAAGGTGGGTTACAGACCAAATGTTTGAAAAAATGTCAAACTAAATACATATTCAATTGAAGGCCCCAAATAGTTGAAATGTGTGATTTAAATCTTGTTTCAAATGCTAGTGGTGAAATATTTGCATATTGGGAAAGTGTTTTTACTTGTAGAAAGAAAAAGGAACATGGGTAAGTGGGTTTTTACCCAAAAGTAATATTTTTCACTTGCAAAGTGAAAATGAAGCCAAGAAAACATGTTTCTACAAGCAGGTAAAAAGATCTACGTGCAATTTTCAAATGAAGACAAAAAAGAGGGAAAATGGAGAATCAAGAGGCATTTTCTAAATGCCATTCTATTGTAGGATCAAGGGAGCTAAGAGATGCCATTTTTCTATAGTGGATTACTTTTAGGGCTTCTATCTTCTCTAATTTTTTCTCTAAAATGAAAAGTTGTTCTCATTTGAGGAGGTTCCATTTTTTCAGGTTGATTGTAATTTTTGTATAGGGTTATCTCTAGGTTAGGAGTTCTTTTAAAAAATTAGAGTTCCAATGGTGTAATTGATTTCTGTTAATGGCAAGCAAATCAATTTGCAAATCATGAACAATGTCATACTGTAATGTCTCTAGAATGTACGCATTATATTTTTAATCAAAGTAATCAAGGATTATAATGGTTTTTGTTGCACATTTACTACAATAAATGTTTGGATTGATGGATTTTGTTCAAAGAACATATTAAATGTGATTTCAGTCAAATGTTGAATATACTATGTTGCATTCAGGATCTATAAAAATGTTACAGATATGTCTTTAAGAGACCTCATTATTGTAATGCAATAATGGCTTAATGGTCACTAGTCTTGTGTTTAAACTATTACTAGATGGGTATTTTATTTTGAATTTGTTATGGAAAATACATTGGTCTAGTGTTTTCTTTTGTGCAACCTTGGAAGGAATCACCATTTAAAATCTCAATGAATCTTTTCCATTTTCAAGTCTAATTTATTAGGCTTTTTGTATCTAAACGAAGATTAAATAACACATGGGTTATGATTGAGAATGATTATCTTGTAACTTCTTTGTGTATTTGAATTGAAGATATCTCCTAATTTATCTATTCTTAGTGTTGATTGATGGTGCAAAGGGATTATGTTTGAATTTAATGAAATGTATAACATCCTTTATATGTTTATTTGAGAACTGGTCATCCACATGTTAGAAATTTGCAATGTGTTATTTAGTGAAAGTTCCATTAAATGTGTCAATCTTTAAATAGGAACACCCTAATGAGTTTTGTGGAGTTCAAAGTGTAGAAGGATGATTATAGCTTTGTTCGTTGGCCATTTTTGTCATTGATTTGTTGATAGTGTATGACCTTTGTCTTAACCTGTTGATCCCTTAGTTTAGGTATTGTGTTTTTCCTTAGAAGTGGGGGTTGTAGGAAAAAAACACTAACAAATTGGTGACTCTACTAGGGAAGCTCCAGGATTATTCATTTGAAAAGATTCAATCAGTTTGTTGATTTATACTTTTGGGTTAGATGATCTAAGAACCTGCATACGTTAAGGAGATTGTTGCAACATTTTTGGTGTATTCTTGAAGTCTAGTGCTCTGCTGGTGAAGAGAACTCATGAATACTTAAATATTGGAAGAAGCTTTCTACTAATTGAAGATATTTTCCTCCATGAAAGAGGTGGTGACTCTACATAATTTTTTACATCATCAAAAGAG
Organism: Sequoia sempervirens; assembly: GCA_007258455.2. NCBI lineage: Eukaryota > Viridiplantae > Streptophyta > Pinopsida > Cupressales > Cupressaceae > Sequoia > Sequoia sempervirens. Next base: position 16,612 of record VDFB02041438.1, read on the forward strand.
TTGGTTGCGACAATTCTCAAGTATTTTTCTATTGCAACATTTTTGTATGAAGGTTTTCAATAAAGGTTCTTGTAAATATTGTCCCTTACCTAGTATTCTAAGGTACTAGTAGAAAGGGAAATGAGAAAATATGATATTCTAAAAAGGATATTGAGAATTGAATAGTTGTAGAGGGAATAATTTTTATTTGTATATATGTATGCCTATCCCAGTTCTCCCTCTGCAAGCTTTAATGCAATGCCTACAACACACTCATGCCCTCAAAGAAAGGTGTTGACTAGTGAAAGACATGACCATCAGAATTTCAATAAAATCCAAGGTTACCCACATTCTATCCCAAGAAGAATTAATAAATATTTTCCTAAGTTTAGAGGAGATCTTGAAAAATCAGCATCACAACATGTACAGGGTTTCATTGATTTGATGGAAGATTGTCAAATTGAAGAAGAGGATGCTATCATGAAGTTTTTTGTAAGAACTTTAGAAGGTATTATTGAATGTTGGTTTTTTAGTTTTCCAATGCATTCCATATGTTCATGGCAAGAGCTTGAGGTACTATTCATGGATCAGTTTGGTGAAGTGAATAATGAATGCTCATTTAACAAGAGAAATCTACATACCCAAGAATAATTTGAAGAGAAATCTAAAAATAAGGTTGAACCAGTGTCATATATTGATCAATGCATTGTGTGATATAGAAAAATTTGAGGATGAATTCCCCTATGAGTTGGGTGATCCCACAATAATGGTTTACAATTTTTGGCCAAACTGGATACTGAAATAATTTTTTCTAACTATCTTCACTTTCAGGAACCTATAGTGGCTAAACCGTGAGGAATTTGAAGATGATGCAAAATGGTGATTTGTGACATTTTGTATTTAAATTCTAAATATATTTTTTTCAAAATTTTTGGAATCGGATTCACTTCTTTTTCCATCTCCTTCAAAAACTATAATTTTTAAGTAAACATCATTTTAAGGAGTGACACTCACTGTATACAACATAGATTTTTCTCCATGAAGGATAAAATTCTAATTTTCTCAAATTTAGATTTGTAACTACGATATCTAGTGCTTCCAATTGGTTTCATAGTGTTTTACTGAATATTTTTTCCTTAACAATTCAGACATAGGCAGACCGTATACAACACAACTTTTTTTGTATGTATCGAAATTCAATTTATTTTTTTGTTGAATCAAGGACTTCAATATCTAGTGCACTCATATTTTTCAAATTTTTTTTTGATAATCTCCTATTTTTCCACATGTACAAAACAAAGAGGTTGATTTTCAGTGAAAAATCTATGTTTAATAAAACTAAAAAAGAAATACATAATAAAACCAAAACATATTAAAATTATATTCCTTGGATAGCTCATTCCATGGACTACCGTCATCCAATTGGGTCTATGAAGTCTCCATTTTTATCCTCAATCTGAGCTTCGAATGGAACAATTATGGAGTTTTTTGGTGCTATAGGGTGAGAAGGTGGGAAAAGGGGGGTCGAGTGAACCCCTGGGGGTTCACTCGAACTAGGGTTCAATCAAACTAGGGTTTGAGCGAACCCACTTTCCACAACCATTTATTTTTCTCTTTTCTTTTGAAATGTTGGACCCAACATTTAATGGCTTTGCTCGTAGGAGGGTTCTAGTGAACCCCCTTTTGGTTTGCTCGAACCAAAAGTTCATTCAAACCCCAAAAAACCATGTTTTTTGCATGGGGTCATTTTTTGCAACTTTTCCTTTCTCACTTGAATTGTAAACCACTTTTGTGGGTTTACCCACTTTCATGGTATATTCATGAAATTTATGTTTGATATACCAAAATCAAAAAGGCCTAATGAATCATTTTGGATTGATTTATTCTATGAGAATTGTGAGCCAAGTCTGAGTACCATGCTAGCTTGCTTGAAGTCCCCTAGCCTTAAATGCATAGATCAATGGCTTTTAGTGATTGAAGAAATGATAGAGAAATATGGGAGTCATCTATTGACTAGCCTATGTGATTGTACCTTTTCTAGACTTCAACAAAAAGATCTAGATGGTATAGTAGAAGAAAATGTTAATGCATCATTTAGTGGTGAGGATTTTGTTTCTAAACAACCCATAGAAAAGGTATATGTAGTAAAAGATTGCAGCCATAATGGTGAAGATGTAAGACATGATGAAGCATGTGAAGTCACTCCTATTTTTTTTTAAAATATGGAACTGGGAAGTCAATTTTATATATCAAAAGAAGGCTAAAATGATGCAGATGACACTAAAACTATTTTCTCCTCTATGGAATTTGAATATATAGTTAAAGATTATATGCTATTTTGAAGTTTCATGTTTTCATAGTGATAACAACAATGTTGTGGATGTAAATATATAACCAGATGAGATGCATTCTTATCCTGGTCACCATGATCATTGTAATTCTTCTTGTAGCCTTAGTAACTACGAATATATTCAAGAGAAGGAAGCAAAATTAATCTCTTTGAGTGGAAAGTGTTTCAACAAAGAAAACGATGATAACATTTTTGAAGCCTCAGAATTACATGATGATGGATTTTAATTGAATATACTTTTCGAAGGAGAAATGTGTAATCAACACTATTATGATACACTTGGTCTTTCCTCTTCTACAATTTTTGAGAGTGGCATTGATGCAAGCTTTCATGATGATGAGATGAAGGAGTTTTCTGATTTGGGGAATACTCTTGAAAGTGGTGGTATATCAGATGCAAATGACAAAGTGTGCAATGAATTTTAGTTGGAGCAATCATTCATGAGAAGCTATAACGAAGAAACAAATTATTATTTTTAGCGTGATACTAAGGAATGTGACCCTCCTGACTGTTGCAATAGTATGAACAAAGAAAGGGGTATGCATGCAAGAGATTTATTGAATTATAAATCAGTTCAAGTAGTTGATTGTGTAGAGCATGTATGTGTTGGTGATATAATTATTAAACATGGAAATCCTTTCTTGTTTGAATTTTCACCTCCTTCCATTCCTTCTTCTAGCTTTAAAGTTATCATTGAATGTTTGCATGAGCATAGCATAAATATAGTTGTAAATGAAATTAAAAATGTAAAGAAAAATGTTGGTATAGTTAATGAAGCTTTTTATGATGAAGTTGCACTTGAAGAATGTGATTGTGTTTATCACATAGATGCATATGAGTACCTCCTTTATGGATCTGCAACTCAGTTTTTCTCATGAGGAGTATGCTTCAGACATTCATGTCGATGCAGTAGGAGGTAATGTTGAATGTGATACTTCTTGCATTATTGAATTGTTTTTTAACACTCACTATGAGGTTTTTATTACAAACAATTTTTTTGAGTCATATGAACCTACACTTGAATCTTCTTTTTGTGATAACATGATGAGTGTTGACAATCTTGTTTATGAACTTGAAGTGGAAAACATTGTTTGGGATGCTGATGCATTTTCTGAATTCTATGATGATGTAGAGGATGGTGGAGTATGTTCACACAACACAATTTAATAACTTCTTCAATATTTCAAACCCTAACTATTGTGGTTTCACACATAACCTTTCATTTCACCTTATACGTCTCCAAACCTAGTTTATTTTGCATATATTTTAGAGAATTCCATTAACCCACAAATCATTAACCATCTCAGATACCCATTAGACCCATTTTCAACATATCCAATTTGGTACTAGGGTTATTTTTTAACAAAACCTTCAAATTTGATCTGCTACATTGCTCTAAGGCTAAATTAGGCCATTTTTCCAAAGAAAGTATGAGAAATCCATACACCAATCTTAAAATCTTCACTCAAAAAGCTCTAACACATCATATAGGGTCTACTTATATAGGTTTCATCACCACAATTCATTACAATTTTGTTGTCACACAAAATCTCTAACCTACCTAGCTTTCCTAAGCTAACACATGAGGATGTTAGGCTATGGATTGCTCAAATCTGCCCCAAACTCCATATCCTTCTCTCAAAAACCCCAAAAATCTAAAAGCACACTAAATCCCTCCATTCCACCAAGTTTTTCCAAACTTCAACGGTGGAATGGGATGCAAAACATTATTTTTGTTCACAAACCCTTAAACCTAGGGTTTACATGTAGTTTTCAGAAAAATACTTCAAACTACCTTATTTCTTCATGAAATTCAACACATTCAAAAAAATTTCATAGTAGATTCATTTCCTCAACTTCTCACATGTTTTCTAGATCATAAATCAACTATACAGATCCATACTATTCATAGGAGATGTAGAAAACACAAAAAAATCACATAAAATAGATGTTTATTAGTTTTCCCACCAAAATCACTTTAGAAGTTTACCTAAAAGTTTTTGAGTCCTTTCAAACTTGTTCCAACAAAAAACCAATGGTGTTCAACTAATTTTCAAACAAATAACCCTTCACCTTCTCAAAATGACAAAAATTGCAAAGTTGCTCAAGCAACTTTTGCAACATTTTACTAAAATTGACAAAACTTAACAAAATGACCCTATATGATCCTAAAACACCAAAAATGGTCTCAATTAGACCTTATTAAATCAAAAATTTGATTAAACACACAAAACTCAACCTTACTCACCTATTTACATCAATTGACCCAAAACTAACTTGGTGCCTCTGCACCATACACCCGGAGATAAAAGAATCTTTGGTTCCTCCTAATATCAGGTCCTAAACTATGTTGCCATGCTTCTTGATATCCTCTTCTAACATCCATGTGGCATCTTCCATTGGTAAGCCTTTCCACTTGACAAGTTATTCATGGTAGACCTTGTGTCTTGTTCTCTTGGCTTCCCTTATGTCCATAATGCATTCAAGCTTCAATGGATCGAAAGGTGGTAGGTCTTTGACCCACTCTTCATTAGCAACATCTACATCAACACATGTACCTACATCCATAGATCCATTGAAAATTTATAGGTCAGTAACATTAAAAATAAGAGAGGTAGCCACTCTAGGAGGGAGTTATATCTCATTGGAATTGGCCCCAAACTTATGGACCACTCTACAAGTCCCAATTTTCTTCATTAGCAACTTGGCATTATTTCCCTTTGGAAACCTCTCTTTCCTTAAATGTGCAAGGACTAAGTCTCCCACCTTAAATTTAACATCCCTTCTTTTCAAGTTAGCATGTTCTTATACCTATCAACACTTTTCTATAGATTTTCTTTAACTTTCTAGTGTATCTTCCTCATGGCCTCTGTAAATTATTCTCCCTCAACACTCCTCTTCTCCATTCCCTTTAAATCCCTGAGCTCAAACACACCTCTAGGTTTCAGACCATACACCACTTCAAATGGGCTTTTCCCAATGCTTCTATTAATTGAATCATTATAGGCATATTCAACTTGTGGAAGAACCAAGTCCCACTGTTGTTCATGTTCCTTTGTGAGGCATCTAAAAATATTTCGAAGTGATCAATTGACAACTTCAGTCTTCCCATATGTTTGTGGATGATAGGCAGTACTAAAGGTGAAATTTGGTCAAAGCTTCCTCCAAAAGTGGCCTATGAACGTTGAATCCCTATCTGATACAATTGTTAATGGTAGACCATGAATTCTAACTATTTCTTTGAAAAAAAAACCCTACAATATGAGAAGCATCATTTGTGCACTTGCATGGAATAAAGTGAACCACTTTACTAAATCTATCAACAACAACAAACACATTGTCATAACCCCTTTGAGTTTTTGGAAAACCTAACACAAAATCCATACTAAGACTCTCCCATGGTCTATTAGGTATTGGTAAATGTTGATAAAGACTTGCATTAGAAGTAGAACCCTTGGCTCTTTGGTAGATTACATAATTTTCCACAAACTTTTTAACATCCACTTGCATCCTTGGCCAAAAGTAGAATCCCCTCACCTTTTCCAATGTCTTATTAACTCCAAAATGTCCTCCTAAAATTCCATAATGTTTCTCCTTTATCAAATTAGTTTTCATAGAGCACTTTGGAATACATAATTGAGCACCTTTAAACAAAAATCCATCTTCCAATAGAAAATTAGAATATTCATCATGAAAAGAATCTTTAAATTGATCACAAATAGCATATACCTCTTTGAAGTCTTCATTTTTTTCATACATACCCTTCAAGGAATCTATTCCCACACTTTGAAGTTGGATTTCATGCACCAACATTGACCTTCATCTTAAAGCATTTTCTACCTTGTTGGATTACCCCTTTTTGCATTTGATTGTGAAGGTATAGCTCTACAGATACTCTACACACTTCATATGTCTGTGAATCAACTTGTCTTGACTGTTCAAAAATTGCAAAGCATGGTTGTTAGTGAAAAAAATGAACTCCTTGGGAAAAAGGTAGTGTCTCCACTTCTTAAGGGACTACACCATTGAATATAGCTCCAAATCATAGGATGAATACTTTCTTTTCACTTCATTAATATTTTTACTAAAGAAAGCCACTGGTCTACCTTCTTGGCTTAAGACTGCACCAATTGCAAAGCCACTTGCATCAGAGTCCATAGTGAAAAATTTGTTGAAATCAGGTACAACAAGGATGGGTTGTTGTGCAACTCTATTTTTTCAAGTATTAGAAGCTTCTTTCTGCCTCATCAGTCCACTAAAATATTTTCCTTTTATCTCCATTGATGGTGCCAATAATTGGTGAGTAGATATGAATGAAATTCCTTATAAATTTCCTATAGAAATTAGCAAGTCCATGAAAGATTCTTACCTCCCCTATTGATTTTGGAGTTGGCCAACTAAGAATTTCCTCTACTTTGGTGGGGTCCATCTTCAATGAACCTTTGGAGATCACAAAACCAAGATACACTAGCTCCTCTTTCATGAATTCACATTTTTTGAGGTTTATCATCAACTTCTCTTCATTCAACTTCTCCAAAACCATGTCAAGATACTACAAGTGATCTTCTTTAGTCTTACTAAACACAAGTATGTCATCCAAATACACAACAACAAATTTTCCAATAAAAGGCTTCAAAACTTCATTCATTAGTCTCATAAATATGCTTGGAGCATTTGAAAATCCAAAGGGAATTACCATCCATTCATATAGACCCTCATTGATTTTAAATTTAGTTTTCCATTCATCCCCTTCTTTTATCCGAATCTAATGATAACCACTTTTTAAGTCAATCTTTGAAAAATAACATGCACCTCCCAAGCAGTCCATCAAATACTCCATCCTTAGTATTGGAAACCTATATCTAATGGTGATTTTGTTTATTTCCCTTGAGTCAGTACACATTCTCCAATCCCCATCATTTTTAGGTGCTAAGACAATAGGGACAACACATGGACTCAAAATTTCTATTATTAGGCCTATATCTAACAATTCTTGGACCTACCTCCTTATTTCCTCAGTTTTTTTTAGGAGTCATCTTGTATGTAGATTTATTTGGTAAATTTTCACCAGGGATCAAGTCTATGTGAGGGCTTACATCTCTCATGGGAGGAAAAGAGCTAGGTAACACATCTACTACAATATCTTTGTATTTGTTCAACAAATTTTGAAGCTCACCAGGTATACCCTCAACTTTAGTTGTTTCCAAAATAGATTTAGGTTTGAACGCTAAAGAAAATCCGTGTCTACCTTCTTCCTTCAATGTTTCCAAGAATTATTTCTCCCCCACTACCATAGCACTAGACCCAACTTGTTTATCAAATTCTTCATCTTGTAGGGGTGTCAATGTGAATGAAGTTCCACCTTTTCTATCACATAGATGTTTTTCTACCCATCATGCTTCGATTTTCTATCATACTACCAGGGTCTTCCCAACAGCAAGTGACAAACATCCATGGGGATGATGTCACAAAGGATATTATCTTTATACCCCCAATATTAAACTCTACCCATGTTTTCTCATTAACCAAGACTTGTTGACTCTTATTTAGCCAAGATACTTTGTAAGGTGTTGGGTGTGGGATTCTCTTCATGTTTAACTTCTCTACCATCTATAAGGAAACCAAATTATCAGTAGAACTTGAATCAACAACCACCTCACATACCTTTCCATGTGATTTGCATGTGGTTCTAAACAATTATTTCCTTTGTGGAGGATCTTTGACTATTGGAACCTTAATGAGTGTTCTTCTCATCATCAATGACTCACCTATCTCAGGAGCAACATGTTGAGATGGTGAATTGACACTTTCATTTTCTTCCTCATGCACAATTTGGGTTCTCCTCTCACCTCCATGCAAACTTGAAGCTTGATTGTCTAGGAACTTCCATGTTGGATGACCAAATTGGTTGCATTGGTAACATCTACCTAAGAAGGTATTTGACCCTCTCCCTTGCCCACAAAATCTACCTCTGCCACTAGGTCTTCTTCCTTTGAAATTACCTCTTAATTCACCACTTTTTTCTTAGTCATTGCTTGATTCTCCTTGCTACTTTTGCGACTTTCCTCATGCACAAAATTTTTCTCTACCTCTTCCTTGCTGCTCTTGTTTCCTTTTTATCCTTTCCTCTTCCTTGACAGCCAACTGTAAACACTCTTCAACTATCCTAGGTGTACTGAGACCAATTCCATATTGAATATTGAGCCTTAGCACATTTAGGTATCTTGCTACCTTTTCTACTTCATATTCAGTATTTCCTACTCTAATACTTAATTTATGGAACTCCTCAGTGTATGCCATGACATCTAACTCCTTTTTCTTTAAATTTTGCAACTTCCTAAAGGTTTGAATTGCATAATCCGTAGGCAGAAATTGTTCTTTCACCTTAGCTACCATTTTATCCCATAAACTTATATTAGTCTTGCCCTTCTTCTTACTCTTTCCTCCTGAACATAGTTCCACCATGTTAGGCAGGGCCCTTCAACTTGGTTTTTGCAAATTTCACTTTCTTATTATCTTCTATCTCCTCAAATTCAAATAAATTATTAAGAGCATTTATCCAACCCAACACATCTTCACTGTCCATCTTGCCATCGTAAATAGGTACTACCACTTTCACCTTAATAGTATCCCCATTGAAAACCTTCAACATCTTAACCATTCTTGCTTCTTTAGGGTCAATTTCCTCATCTTGGACTCCTCCTTGAGGGTTTTCACTCTCACCCTCATCCTCTTTGTCACTTTCGTCACCACTGTCCATTCCTCTTCTTTGGTTTTTCTCTAGGGCTGCAATTCTGGAAAGGGTAGCTTCATGAGACTCCTTATATAGTCTCACCTCCTTAGCATATTGCTCCTTTAGTTATGTGACTTCTCTCGCTATTGGATTGCTCTTTGGAGGCATCTTGCTTATTCAAACTTTCAACCACTTTTCCACTTCTCAATTAAAACCTATGCTTTGATACCACTTGATGAAAAGTAGGGTGGATTATGTTCACACAACAAAATTTAACAACGTTTTCAAGATTCAAACCCTAACTAATATGGTGGTTTCATACATAACCTTTCATTTCACCTTGTAGGTCTCCAAACCTAGTTTCTTTTGCATATCTTTTAGAGAATTCCATTAACCCACAAACCATTGATCATCTCAGATACCCATTAGACCCCTTTTCAACATATCCAATTTGGGACTAGGGTTATTTTGTAGCAAATCCTTCAAATTTGATCTGCTACGCTGCTCCAAGGCCAAATTAGGCCACTTTTTCAAAGTAAGTATGAGAAATCCAAACACCAATCTTAAAATATTCACTTGAGAAGCTCTAACACATCATATAGGGTATACTTATATAGGTTTCATTACCAAAATTCATCACAATTTTGTTGTCACACAAAATCTCTAACCTACCTATCTTTCCTAAGCCTAACACATGAGGATGTTAGGCTAGGGCTTGCTCAAATCTGCCCCAAACTCCATCTCCTACTCTCACAGAACCAAAAAACCCTACAATCACACTAAATCCCTCCATTCCATTGAGTTTGGCCAAACTTCAATGGTGGAATGGACTGCAAAACATTATTTTTGTTCACAAACCCTTAAACCTAGGGTTTACATATGATTTCCATAAAAATACTTCAAACTACCATATTTCTTGACAAAATTCAACAAAATCAAAACCAATTCATAATAGATTCATTAACTCAACTTCTCACATGTGTTTTAGATCATAAATCAATTGTACAGAGCCATACTATTTGCAGGAAATGTAAAAAACACAAAAAATTCATAGAAAGCAGAGCTTGTTTATTAGTTTTCCCACCAATATCACTTTAGAAGTTTTCCTCAAAGTTTGTGATGCCATTTTAAACTTGTTCGAATAGAAAACCAGTGGTATTCAACTAATTTTCAAACAAATGATAGTTCACCTTCTCAAAATGACAAAAATTACAAAGTTGCACAAGCAACTTTTGCAATATTTTACCAAAATTGACAAAACTTAACAAAATGACCCTATATGATCCTAAAACACCAAAAATGGTCTCAATTAGACCTTATTACATAAAACATGTGATTAAACACACAAAACTCAACCTTATTCACCTATTTACATCAATTGAGGGTGTCAGAGTAATAAGTTATTATGCTTAACTAATTATATCATATTGATTAATTAATTAAGTCACTTATTCCTCTTTGTTACTTAAGCTAAACTTAGGCACATTAATAATTAATTAATTATTAATTATTAAGTGTGCACACTAGGGTTTCATTTAGGGTTTCCCTTTTAGGGTTTCTTGATCTCCTTCATAAGGATTGATCCCTTTTGTAATTATCGATTCTCTCAATGCATTTTTACTTTGAGGTTACATAACATCTTCTTTGGTTCTTCATATCTTTTGCATGTGACAGGTATCCATCTTGCATGCAAGTGATCTTGGTTTCTAACATGGTATCAGAGCTTCGCACCTCCGCCTGTTTGTTCATGATAAGGAAGATATGGCCTATCCGTGGAGTTTCAAGTGCAAGGGTTTCCACAGGATCTTTTCTCGCAAGATCTATGGGTAGCCATTTTTCAGGACACTATGGCCTAAAACGGACATCGCTATCACCGCAGCCGCAGCGATCCCAAAACCCTAAAAATGCTTGTCAAATCGCCCATTTTGGTGTAGCTTGATCCGGGAGGCAATGTCCGGGGTCAGATACTCTCAAAGACGCTTCGAGGATAAAATAAATTAAAATTAAAACACATGTTTTTGAATCCTCGTGCAGCACTTCCAAAGTAGAAAGGTTCCACCACTTCAAGGGCCACCGGGCGGCTACAATCACAGCTATAGCTAACGGCCGGGCCACTTAATCTCCATCAGAGGTCAAGACTCCACTGGCCCTTCGCTCACGATGGTCTCCTATGATGGACCAGAGCTCTGATCCACTTCTACCGACAAATGATGGAATATTTCAGCCCGTGGGGAATATATACCGGGCCATGTAGGGAATATTCCAAACCGGAAAGGGTATACTACCATCGTACCCCCAAGAGGGGGGCAAATTTTTACTCCAAAGGCCGGCCATCAAGTTTAAGTCACTTTGCTGACGCCGCGATGATATCATCCATACAGCTTGGCCCTCATTCTAACCCCCGCTTCTTCCTAAAGAAGTAGTTTTCTTTGGTCATAACCTGGGCATACCAGACGTAAATTGGGCAAACCAGATATCCCAAAAGCTGGTTCCTATAACTTCTAGTAGTGTCAGTTTATTTTTAGTATTTTAATCGCTTTTCCGCATTTATTGCTGTTTGAAGTCCGAGCTCACAACTTTTTGCCACGATTTCTATTTTCCCCATTTGAAGCGCTTGGAAAGGCATTGAGGAGCTCTATGTTGCTGTCTATGCACTTTTTCTGTATCTATCCCAAGTTTATCACTTAGTCCAGATTTGGCCCAATGGGTTGTTTGGCGATTACTTGGATGTTTTGGCAGTTGGGAGAGTGCATCTTGCATCTTTGCACTTCGTTTTTAGTAATACATCATTAAATAATTGCTTGCTGCTTCGTAGATTCCAGAGTTGTTCCCATTTGGAGTTTTCGAGTGTTCCGTGGCATTGGGTCTGCTGTTGCTTTATCATGATTCCTTGAGTCAATCAGTGACTCTCATCCAATTTCAGTAGTAAATAGAAGAATCTTTCTTGCTTGCCAATATTAGGTTCCAGTGTTACTCTACAGCGTTCTTCCAGTGCTTCTGTGCAGCATGACATCTCATTGTAGGGGGGGTTTTGTCCCACTCGATTTTTCCTTCTCTTACTCATTCTTGCATTTGTAATTGGGTACCTGATCAGGCCTAGCTGTTGGACTGACTGAAAGAGGCAATACTTGAATTATTAAGGCTTGACATGAGCACACTTGGTTTTGTTTCACACAATATTTTATTTTGAGACATTCATATCTTTTGATGATTCTCTCATAGCATATTTTGATGCTTGCCATAGAATCAAAAAATAAAATGAGTGGTAGTGATGTAGCCTATGTGATTTGGTTGCCATGTGACAGTAAAGCTAAACATGGAACCAGTTCTCACTTGTTCAAAGGTAGCCCAACACTTGTTTTTGTAGGAAAGAAGTTACTCATGTTGTTGTGGTGTGACATAGGAAAGTATTGATTGAGGGAGATCAACTCCTTTAACAGATTAGTGTTTAACAAGGGTAAGAATTGATTTCCCTTTTTTATTTGGTGGTCTAGGGCCACCAAGTGAGGTTTAAATGTTCAATAAAGGAGTAATTATTGAGCATCCAATCAATTTTGGCACCTAGTCCCACCTGGCCTACTACCTAGAGATCTATAATCTCACCATGCCCACAAGGGGAATGCATCCCAAAACATGATCCACTGATGGTGCCTTTAAATTCTGTCAATTGGAAGTGCCTATATCTTTTCAATGTGTTGACAAAGCCTAGGCTTGCATCTTGTTGAATATGCCCCAGAGGTCCACTTTTCTGATTAATATTTTTCAACTCAGAGGACATCTTGCAAATCCCTTTGGTAGAATGTTTTTTGGTACATATGGTAACATGATCACTAAGTTTCACGCCCCCAGGATGAGTTTTGACATGCTATTTAATCCTTTTCTAATTGCGATCAGGCTAAAATTAGTTTTTAGAAAAGTTTCAAATTTCGTAATTCTAAAGGAAACCCATTTCTTTTTTTGGTCTAGAACACCTCCACTTCTAATTTCATAAAAAACAGAGGTCATCTAATACATTATTTTAATGCTTTTCGATTACGGCAAACACATCCTACGAGTCGGTTTACAAAGGAGGTACCAAATTTCTAATGGATGGGAAAAATATGATTTGAAACCCATGTTTTAAATAAGTTTTTATGGTCACTCACAAAATATCACGGCTCCAGGTGTCCTAATTTCCACACAGTGAATTTTCTCCATTTGATCCATAGCCAAAATTAAAAATTGCAAAATTCCTAAAGTTTTAAAATACTTTCTATATTAATGGCAGACCAACGGTTACCTTGTAGAAAAAGGCAGAGATTATCGACCTCATGGCAAGACTTTTCAGAATAGGAAAAACTATCAACCTCGAGGTCCCATTGCCAATCAGGGTAGCTGGAATGCAAAAGGCTCATATAGAAGAAGATAAAGGTTTTCATGCCCAAATTGGGTACCAGTGCAAGCCCATAGGGTTTCCATAAAAAATGGTCAAGCGATTGTTGAAATTTGTGAAGGGGATACATTATTTAATAGAGATTTCAAGAACAAAGAACATGAGAAAAATTTAGCTTAAATTCCACAACAGTCATATCAGGATGCAAAGGTTGCACTTAAATATTTGAAAACCAAACAGTCTAAATATCTCCAAGCCAAGGAAGCAAGTTTTAAGGGCACAAAGCAATGTAGCAACTCACATGCAAACTGTAATAATGCCTTTTGAGGGGTTCCCCTAAATCCAAAACCAAAACATAATAAAAATAATGAGATTTATGGTGCTAAGGCTGGATTGGAGAGTAGGGTTTTGGATTAGGGAAAAAAAAATCTACCTCAAAATGGATCTATCCAAAGTGAATAGAATGCTCATTTGACGTTGCGAAGCATGGGTATCTGGAGACACATGCAAGAGCTTTGCAAGACCTCCCTAACTTTGGGAATCCTAAGAAGAAGAAAGGCAAGAAAAATAAGAAGTCAAAAACCAAAAGAAAATAGTATTGCAATGGAAACATAAAGAAGATCAGAAAGGTGAATGTATGGAGCACAGTCCATTAGCGTAGAAAATTGGAGCTAGGGAATGTCTAAATGTGTAGCAAAGTAAAATACAAAATGAAGGTTCACAAGAAAAAAAAGTTGTGGTTGCCATAACATTCCTAGAGGATCTACTTCAAAACCAAGTCTCTGATCTTCGACACCGAGCCCTAATCTATAAGTTTTTGGATAAATCTCTATATATTGAGGTTCTAAAAGATTTGTTATTTCACGAATGGGAAGGGGTTTCAAAAAAAAATTATTTAGATAAAAAAGGAAGGGGTTTTTTTGGTGCTTTTTCACAACAAAGATCAAAGAGATGAAGTTTTTAAAGTCAAATCCTGGATCTATGAAGGCTTGGGTTTATGTATGAATCTTTTGACACCTAACTTTAAACCCATTCATTTTTTCACGAAGTTCATGCTAGCTTGGGTGCAATTGCATTCTTTACGTCTTGAATATAGAGAACAAAACCTAATAAAATTCATGGCTAATCAAAAAGAGATCTTTCTCAAGTATGATAAAGAGTTTTTTGTAAATCCATCTCTTCTAGTTAGGGTTTTCATTCTGTTGGATACCACAAGACCCTTTCTAAACTAGATAAACATTAAGTCAAAATATGACATTTGGGAGCAGGAGATAATAATAGAAAATAGCCAAAATTGTTGTACTCAATTCCATAATTTAGAACACAAGGTTGAGGCTTGTCCTCTCACTAATAAATCCCTTAGTGATAGAAAATATCAAAAAGATTTAATGGAATGTAGGGGGATTAATTTGAGTAATCAGGGGAAAAAAGGTTTGGATTGTGCTCTCACTAGTGTAGACAACAATTCAATAAATTCTAAATTCCCTTCCAAGGAAAGGGAGAAGCAAGATAAGGCACCCCAGGAGATACCAAGTGAGATAACAAGCTTGGAGGATAAAATTGAACACTTGCAGGGTGAAGACTCTTCCCTCAAGCTTGGCAGCAAGAATATTCAAATGGGTATAATCAAACCTACTTCATTTAACTTTTGTCTCTCAATAACACAATTTCAGCATCTTGTCTGATTTTTCCTATGGTCTGCAAAGAACCACATGGAAATGTATCATCCTTCTAAAAGTGTAGTTTTTTTTGCTTAGAAGATTCCTGAAAAGAGAATATCTAATGAATTGGAAAATACACAATCTAAACTAGGGATAGCCACTATAGAAAATTCCTCCTCATCTAATTATCAGGAGCAGGCAATGCCTGGGCTTTCTGATAAACCCCAAATATGTTTTTCTGAACATCATAGGCATGAAATGCTCGAGTCTACTATTAAACCTTAAACTTAGAATCAAATTTCTCATGAAAATCTTGATAACATTGCATAGAAGTTTCTTGAATCCATAGGCTGAGAGATTTTTGATGAAATAGTATATGAGATCCTTCATGAGGATCAAGATACAAGAGTAGAAATAGCACAATCTGATTTTCATGCCATTGAGGCTCAATTTGAGGAAAAAAATGAATTGAGGACTGATATAGGAGCTGGTTTTGATTTTTCATAGGAGTTATCCTTGGCTCAAACTCTCATCTCTCAAGTGGTAGTAAAAAAACTCTAGATAAAAGAGGAAGGAAATTTAAGGTAGATAAATTAAAAGAGGAAATAGAAACAGGTGTGCAAACTAATTTGGGAGTGGGATTCACAATTAATAAAAGACCAAGGAGAGCATGTTTCTCTCCTCGAATACAATGAAGATCATATCATGGAATGTCAAGGGAATCAATTCCCCTGACAAAAGAGCCTGGATCAAGCATTAGATTGATGCTAGTGGGGTATACATATTCCTACTCCAAGAAACCAAGTTGTCAAAGGAAGTATTTGATTCATCTATTTCCAAATTGAACAAGTGGAAAGCTAATTTGGTACCTGATCAAGGGGCTTCTAGGGGCCTAATATCTCTATGGAATCAAAGAACAATAATAGTAGAAGTCTTAAATTCTGATAATAATTGGCAGCTTATGAATGTGCAAAGTTTTGATCTCCAGTTCACACTTCTCAGTGTTTATGGACCAATAACTACAAGTGATAGAAAGTGAACTTGGGATATGTTGAAAACTCTAGTTCAAAGTCTGAGAAATTAAAAAACCATTGTAGTAGGATATTTTAATGCAATAGTGTCTTTGAATGAAAAGCAAGGAGGGATTTTCCCACCTCCAAAAATAATGGCAGATTTTGGGTGCTTCATTTCAGACAATGCCTTGAGGGACATACTACCAGAGAAAGGTAAATTCACTTCAAAAAATTGTAGGAGAGAATTTTGTCAGATTGTAGTAAGAATAGACATATTTCTAGTCTCTTAAGACTGGGTTTGTGCATCATCTATCTTCGCATCACAAATCCTTCCACTTATAGGGTTTGATCATTATGCTATCCTATTATCTATAATAAAACCAATAGGGTTTCAGCTCATAAACCATCCTTCAAGTTTGAAAATATGTGGCTACGAAATCCCCTTTTTTCTGCCTCTTCTAAGACAATGGTGGGTAAGTGCTCCTATTCAAATGGCACAAAAAAGTTTTAGTTTTTAAAAAAAATTGCAATATGTCAAAGGGAAGATAAAAGAATGGAATGTGAGAAATTTTAAAAATATTTTTGGTCAAATGGAAGAGGTATCCAAGTAGTTAGCAAATATTGATGAGCACATTATTCATAATGGGATGGATGCTATCACTCGTGACAAGCAAAAGGAACTCCAAGAAATGTGGGTAGAATTGGGCAAGAGAGAAGAAGTGTATTGGCAGCAAAAATCTCGAGAGTTATTGTTGAAAGAGGGAGATCGTAATACAAAAAAAATTCACACATCAGCTTAGCAGAAAAGAGCTTGAAAAACAATATTTTCTATTCAAGAGATAAGCTCAAGAAATCAAATTAATAGTGCAGAAGAAATTTAGAAAGAGGGAGTGAAATTTTTCAAGGACCTTCTTGCTCCACTCAAGTCTGTTGATCAAGAAAATCAAGAGGAAAAGGAGTTACTTTCTATAGTGCCAAACCTAATTTCTCAAAGTGATAATGATTCATTGCTCATAACCATTTTCACTTGAAGAACTAAGAAGAGTAGTTTTTTCAATGTCTCCAGATAAGGCACTAGGTCCAGATGGGTTCACAACATTATTTTTTAAAAAATGCTAGGATGTATTCAGATGTGATTTCTTTTGGCATTGGAGGAGTCACGCAGATCAAGAACAATCTTGAAAAATTTCAATGTCACAAACATAGATGTACTCCCAAAAATAAAAGAGCCAAAAACCTCTACATATTTTAGGCCTATCTCACTCTGCAATACAGTTTATAAGATATTTACAAAGGCAATTTATCTAAGACTAAAACCTCTCATCCCAAAGATTAAATCTTAGGAACAAGGAGGCTTTGTACTAGGAAGAGAGACAACAAAAGTGGCATTAGTAGCACATGAAGTTCTTCACTCCATCAAATCAAATTAGGTTCCATCTTTCATTATAAAATTAGATATGATGAAAGCGTACGATAGAGTAGATTGGGATTTTCTCGCTAAGGTCCTTAATAAATTTAGTTTTGCTAAAAAATGATGTAAGTGGATCTTATCATGTCTGTCAGGAGCTCATTTTTTAGTAATAATTAATGGATCTCCTTGTGGTTTCTTTAAGGAAACACAAGGAATAAGACAAGGTGACCCATTGTCACCTTTTCTTTTTATAATTATGGCGGAAGCACTAAGTAGGGCTATAAAAGAGAAGCATACTAAGGGTTTATGGCAAGGAATTATTATCCCACAAACATATGTGTTAGTTACCCATAATCTATTTGTAGATGACACTTTATTATATGGTAAAGAAATCATTTTAAAAGTTGTTGAAAGAAAATAAGTGTTGGACAAATATTCATGGGTTTTAGGGCAAAAAATCAATGTCTAAAATATGTGTTCAATACTAGAGCTGTTATAAAAAGGAAAATTATTAGAATTTTGGGTTTCCAAGAAGCGGATATTCCATGCAAATACTTCGGTATCCCATTTTTCATGGGATCCAATAAACCATCTTAGTGGACTAAGGTTATTGAAAGAATAAAACAAATATTTTTTGCATGGAAAGCTTGGTGGTTGTATTTTCCAGGTCAGATTCTCCTAATAAAGTCTGTTCTTTTTGCAATACCCAGCTATTTGATTTCAGTTTTAAGGGCTCCTTATACAGTAGTAGATCAAATATAGAAAATAATAAGAAATTTCCTTTGGATAGGCAATATGAATAATGTTAAAAAAAATTCTTTAATATCATTAGACAGTATGGTGTTAGAAAAAAAAGGAGTGGACTTACATGAAATATTAAAACATAATCAAGCATTTGATGGGAAACTCATTTGGCAAATGTATACTAAACCAGAGTCAAAATTGTGTTCCTTGATGAGGGTGAAATATCTTGATAATCAAGATCTTAAGAGAATATTCATGGTGTCTAATCCTCCCCAAGGGTCAGCCATGTGGAACTTCATGATCTCCTACAGAAAGGTGATTACATCATATATCTCATGGGAGGTTAATAAAAGTGATGAAGTTAATTTTTGGATGGACTCATGGAATGGTCATCCACCTTTGGAAGCTTGTCAAGAACTGCAATCAACAATTTCAGTGTTTTCTTAGATGTGGGGAACAAAGTTGATATATTATGTTAAATCAATTGAGTCTACATTAGGAAGAGTGGTTTAGAAAGAATTTTCTTTGGAGAAAATACCTAAAAATCAACAAGATTTGTTGACACAACTTATGAGTAATAGAATAATATTTTTATCAGGGAAGGCTGATAGGGTAATTTGGGCTCCATCTAAATATGGTTCTTATTCAATCAAGCAAGGATACAAGGAAATTCTTAGCACAGATGATACCTCTCAATCTTAGAGGGAATTTTTGTTCTGCTAGAATAGTATTGTTTTACCAAAGGAAGGAAACTTTGCATGGTTATTAATGAGAAAGAGAGCCCTAATAAGTGATAGATTGAATAAGTTGGGAATTGAAGGTCCTTTCAATTGTACTTTATGTAATCAAGATATTGAGGACCATGATCATTTATTTCTACAATGCCCTTTTTCTCAATCATGTTGGTTATTTGTATTGGAAAAATTGAACTATCTTTCTCCCCTGCTGAACTCAATATGGGATTTATTTTTTGCCTAGCCTATGTTATATATGAACTCATACTTTGCATGCATATGGAAAGATCTACCAGAATTGGTAGTATGGGTTATATGGTGGGAGAGAAATAAACACATTTTCAAAAAATCCTCGTCTTCTTCACATAATGTTCAGGTTTTGATTGAAAATTCAGTTTCAGAGGTGGTAAACACATGGGTCCAAGATCATAAAATTGTGGGAGCAATTTTTACATCATGGGATAATAGCATCTTGAAGAATTGGAAATATATAATTCTACCTTTTAAGTGGAACATGAAGCAGCTTCATAATGAAAAAGTACATAGAAGTACAATTAAATGGTAACCACCAATGGAGGGTTTTACAAATTAAATTTTGATGGCACATCTAGGGGCAATCCTGGTATATCTAGAGCAAGAGTTTGTATTAGGGACTCAAAAGGTTTTGTAAAGGTAGCTAGAGCAATAATACTTGCTCTAGGATCTAATAATATGGTCGAATCTATGGCTCTTCTTCAAGATCTACTTCTTGCAAAACACCTTCAAATTAAAGCCATTCGCATAGAAGGTGATTCACTGATAGTGATAAATGCTTGCAAACATAAATAATGTTTCACTTGGTCTATAAAATATGTATTGCAGATTGTTTGGAATTTATTAGAAGAATTCAAAAGCTATCATATTTCCCATGTATATAGAGAGGAAACAATATTGAAAACTTCTTAGCTAATATGGGCTATGATAGAAAAGAATTTTTCTATTTAGATAATAATTTGGACCTAGGTGACTTCCCACACTTGAATTAAATTATACTTAGAGAAAGTGTTCCCTAGATATGAACATAAATCAAGGAAAGGAGCAGAGCATTATTTTATATAACCCATTTGAATGAAGTTTTTGAAAATTCAATGATAGAAGGGAAATCACTGTATATTGTTGTCAGCAAATTAACATCCACTGTGGAAAACTCATGGAGAGTCATTGATGAATTGGAATTAAAACATATGCCTTCAAGCCAAATGTAGTAATGATGGATTTTAAATTCACAAGGATACTCACATTATTTTTAAAGGACAACTTGTGTCAGCCTCAAAACATTTAGTTCACCTGATGATGTTGGCATTTGCTCAAATATTCCAAATAAGTCGCATCATTTCATTCATCTTAGTTTCCTAATGTTAATATTTATGATGAAAGTACATTATAATCATGGTTTGTAGTGTGAAGCTAGCCACCAAGTATCTCCGCTTCTATATATTTGAGCCAACATTTAAGAGAAATAGAACAAATTTAAATATCTAGTCCTTTGCACTCCTCTTCATCATGATATAGCCTTATGTCATGGGCAGAAGGTGTCATTAAAAATCCATCTAAAGTAATTCATTCACACAAATGAAATTTGCAACAAAAGGTCTGGGGAAAGCATTAAAATTTATAGGAAATTAGGTGGTAATTTTTCTTTCCAAGTAGTAGATGAATGGATCTTCATCCTTGGAACTTTAGGGTATCCCTACCAGTTAAGTTGTGGGAGAGATCGATTGAGGAATACATAACCCACAATTCTCTCAAAATTCTTTTTAAGGTGGATTGTTCTAAGGTTGAATATTGCATACGAATAATTTTGGGAGTCAAGGTTACCAGTCCACGAGCTTGGTGAATTATCTTCCCATCTTAGGTGATATCAATGTTTTTGTCTAATGCACTTGATTTGATACAATCTTTGAGTGAAATTGAGGACTGAGCTAGAAAGTTCATCAATTTGCAATTTCTAATAGACAATGCCATCCTCCATGTAGTGCAACATTTATAATTTATTTAGTGGGGAAGGGTATATTGGTAGCTTATTTCCTAGGAATTTTGTGCAAAGACGTCAAGGCTTCAAAGATATTTTTGATGCAATCAAACTAGCACTACAATACAAAATTGAAAATATCCTACTACGTGCAATAAGGAAAACTCGTTGCTCTTTCTGCTCTGTGATGAAAATACATGTAAAATAGAAATACTATGCACTGGCATTCCTTCGAGCGTATGTTCCACACCCACTAAACAATAGTTTGCAATTGGATTTACAGCTCAGGGTAAATTCACCTATTTGTGGTCCAAATCATGCACAAAATGTACACAACCAGTTGACAAGTAGAGCTCAGGTGAACACAAGCATGGTCAACACAAGAATGCCCTCACGTATGCAATTCCCTACAACATCTATTAGAGGAATAAGGGTTTTTGAAAGAGGTCTTCAGTTGGCAGAAGGTTTGGAGATGCAAGATGAAAATTTGATTAATGGGGAATCTAGAAAAATGTAATGTCAGTATTTTGTGGCTTTTCTTGATGAAAAATTGAAGGGTATATTATGAATTTTCTATAGGGATGAAATATTTTAGTCATTGGGTCTTTTGAAAGATTTAATATATAATAGTTTTGGGGTAGATGTTTTGGGAATAAAATGCTGAATTTTGAATTATCAACATGATTAGCTTAGTTTTAAAATTGAACTCTATAAATATGTAATTTTTGTCACTTTTGAGCTATAACTGGAGGTTTTCTTATTGGTTCTTTCCTATCGGTATGCTCCCTAGAACCATATTTTGTTTTAATCTATTTATATATAATATATATTATAGTGGCTTGCCACTTTCGCCTAAAAAATATATATATATTTAAAATACTTTAAGTATTTTAAATGCTATAAATTGAAGTGCATGTGTATGCGAAATTTTAGGGCAACTTTAATTTTTGTTATGAAATTTATAAAGTTTAAAAATTTATTAAAGGAAGCTTTACCCACTTGCTCATGAGAAGTAATGCTAGTGGCAACACAAACTGGTAGGGAAGCGGGGAGAGGAGAAGGAGAGGTACAACAAGCATGAAGAGATTTTTTTTTTTTTTTAACGACTCCTTTCAAACTTTGGATGGTAGAAAATTATTTTATGTGCTCCTTTTATTGTTTCCCCTCCAACCCGGGGGTGTATGAGCTAACGTCACATGAACTTCATGGGGAAGTAGGGAAGTTTGCAGGGAGAATTGTTAAATGTTTTATTGAGGCCATGTAAATGTTAAATTTTTTATTAAGCCTTTCAAATTCTTTATTAAACTACTACAATTTCTTTTGCTTCACGAGAATGCTTTGCCCAATAGCTCGTTGGAGAATTGCTACCGCCAGAGGAAGCTCAAGAAAATGGGGAAGTGAGCTGAGAGACAATATTTTGGGGAGAATTTGGTTGGGTACTCCTTTGATGTTGTTTCCATGTGTTTTGCAATGTATTTTTCACTATGAAGAGGTGGTCTTAAGTTTGTGGAATGAGCATAAAGCATTTAATCACATTTTTTGCATTTGGGGGGGAATTTTTTTAGAGTATTTGCAAGCTCAATACAATTGTTTCTTCATCTAGAAGCTTTCCCAATGTATTCCTTATGTCTTGGGAGCATATTTGCAGCATTTCAAGCTTCTAAAAAGTGCCAGTAAGCAAGGAAAAGACCCAAATGCAATAAAAATGACCTGCACATAGTTCTTTTCTTATGGCTGCAATAAGACTACCTTCTCTCTGTTGTACAATATATGGAAGGTATTTTCTTTTGTCAAGCATTGATTTGCTAAAAGTTATGATTGTTTTCTCAGTGCCAATAGGAGTAAGCTACACAAAGATATAATTTGTGAGGATCAAAGTATAAATAATGTGGGCTACCGACCAAATGTTTGAAAAAAATTCAAACTAAATGAAGATTCCATTGAAGGCCCCAAATAGTTGAAATGTGTGATTTAAATCTTGTTTCAAATGCCAGTGTTGAAATATTTGCATATTGGGAAAGTGTTTTTACTTATAGAAAGAAAAAGGCACATGGGTAAGTGATTTTTTACCCCAGAAGTAATATTTTTCACTTGCAAAGAAAAAATGAAGCCAAGAAAACATATTTTTACAAGTAGGTAAGAAGATGCACGTGATTTGCAAATGAAGACAAAAGAGGAGGGAAAATGGAGAGTAAAGAGGTATTTTCTAAATACCATTCTCTTGCAGGATCGAGGGAGTTGAGAGATGACACGTGTCTGTAGTGGATTCTTTTTAGGCATTCCATCTTCTATTCTTTTTTCTATAAAATGAAAAGTTGTTTTGATTTGAGGAGCTTCTAGTTCTCTAGGTTGAGAAGATATTGTAATTTTTGTGCAGGGTTATCTCTAGGTTAGGAGTTCTTTAAATTTTAGAGTTCCAATGTTGCAATTCATTTATGTTAATGGAAAGAAAATAAATTTGCAAATCATGAACAATGTCATATTGTAATGTTTCCAGAATGTATGCATTATATTTTTAATCAAAGTAATCAAGGATTATAATGGTTTTTGTTGCACATTTGCTACAATAAATGTTTGGATTGATGGATTTTTTACAAAGAATAGATTAAATGTGGTTTTAGTAAAATTTTGAATATATTGTGTTGAATTCAAGATCTATAAGAATGTTGCATATACGTCTTTAAGAGACCTCATTATTGTAATGCAATAATGGATTAATGGTCACTGGTTTTGTGTTCAGGCTATTAGTAGATGGGTATTTCATTTTGACTTTGTTATGGACAAGACACGGGTCTATTTTTTTCTTTTTTGCAAAACTTGTAAGGAATCACCATTTAAAATCTCAATGAATCTTTTCTATTTTCAAGTCTAATTTATTATGTTTTTTGTATCTTCATGGAGATTAAAGAACACATGGGTTATGATTGAAAATGATTCTCTTGTAACTTCTTTATGTATTTGAATTGAAGATGTCTCTTAATTTATATATTGTCAGTGTTGATTGAAGGTGCAAAGGGAATATTTTTGAATGTAATGAAATGTATAACATCCTTTATACGTTTATCTAAGAAGCGTCCACATGTTAGAAATCTGCAATGTGTTGTTTAGTTCAAGTTCCATTAAATGTGTAGATCTTTGAATATGAACATCCTCCTAATTTTTGTGGAGCTCAAAGTGCAGAAGACTAATTATAGATTTGTTCATTGGCCATTTTTGTCCCTGATTTTTTGATAGTGCAAGACCTTTGTCTTAACCTCTTGCTCCCTTGGTTTAGGCATTGTGTTTTTCTTTAGAATTGGGGGTTGCAAGAAAAAACACCAAAAAATTGGTGACTCTATTGGGGAAGCTCCAGGATTATCCATTTGAAAAGAGTCAATCAGTTTGTTGATATGTAATTTTGGGTTAGATGATCCAAGCACCTGCATATGTGAAGGAGATTGTTGCAACATTTTTGGTGTATTCTAGAATTCTGGTGCTCTGTTGGTTGAGAGAACTCAAATATACTTAGATCTTGAAAGAAGCTTTCTACTACTTGAACATATTTTCCTCTTTCATAGAGGTGGCGACTCTACATAATTTTCTACATCATCAAAAGAGTTGGTTGCAACAATTCTCAAGTATTTTTCTATTGCAACATTTTTGTATGAAGGTTTTCAACAGAGGTTCTAGTAAGTATTCTAAGGTACTAGTAGAAAGGGAAATCAGAAAATAGGATATTCTAAAAAGGATATTGAGAATTGAATAGTTGTAGAGGGAACAATTTTTATTTGTAAATATGTATGGTTGTCCTAGTTCTCCTTCTACAAGCTTTAATGTCATGCCTAAAACATACTCATGCCCTCAAAGAAAGGTGTTCACTAGTGAAATATATGACCCTCTATATTTCAATAAAATCCAAGGTTACACACATTCTGTCCTAGGAAGAATTAATGAATATTTTCCTTAGTTTAGAGGAGATCTTGAAAAATCAGCATCACAACATGTACATGGTTTCATTGATTTTATGGAAGATTGTCAAATTGAAGAAGAGGATGCTATCAAAAAGTTTTTTGTAAGAACTTTAGAAGGTATTGTTGAATGTTGGTTTTCTTGTTAGCCAATGCATTCCATATGTTCATGGAAATAACTTTAGATACTCTTCATGGATCAGTTTGCTGAAGTGAATAATGAATTCTCATTTAACAAAAGAAATTTGCATACCCAAGAATAATTTAAAGAGAAATTTGAAAATAAGGTTGAACCTGTGTCATATATTGATGCATTGTGTGATATAGAAATATTTGAGGATGAATCCCCCTATCACTTTCATGGTAGATTCATGAAATTTCTATTTGATATACTGGAATCAGAAAGGTTTGATGAATCATTTTGCATTGATTTATTCTATGAGAATTGTGAGCCAGGTCTGAGTACCATGCCAGCTCACTTCAAGCCCCATAGCATTAAATGCATAGATCAATGGCTTTCAGTGATTGAAGAAATGATAGAGAAATATGGGAGTCATATATTAACTAGCCTATGTGATGGTACATTTTCCATACTTCAACAAAAATATCTAGATGGTATAGTAGAAGACAATGATAATGCAACATTTAGTGGTGAGTATTTTGTTTCTAAACAACCCATAGAAAGGAATTATGTAGAAGAAGATTGTAGCCATAATGGTGAAGATGCAAGACATGATGAAGCATGCAAAGTCACTCCTATTTTTCTTGAAAATATGGAAGTGGAGAGTCAATTTTTCATATCAAAAGAATGCCACAATGATGCATATGACACTGAAAGTATTTTTTCCTCTATGAACTTTGAATATATGGTTGAAGATTATGTTGATTATGAAGTTTCATGTTTTTATGGTAATAACAGTAATGTTGTAGATGTAAATATACAACTAGATGATAATCAATCTTATCCTAGTCACTGTGATGATTGTAATTCTCCTTGCAACCTTAGTAATTGTGAATCTTTTCAAGAGAAGGAAGCAAAATTAATCTCTTTGAGTGGAAAGTGTTTGAACAAAGAAAATGATGATAACATTTTTGAAGCCTCACAATTACATGATGGATTTGAATTGAATATACTTTTTGAAGGAGAAATGTGTAATCAACAGTATCATGATACACTTGGTCCTACATCTTCTACAAGTGTTGAGTGTGGAATTGATCCAAGCTTTCATGATGATGAGACAAAGGACTTCGCTGATTTGGGGTATAATCTTGAATGTGGCAGTATATCAGATGCAAATGACAAAGTTGGTGTTATATGGAGCCTAATCAGACTTGGAGGTTAAATTTTCTCCACTTTTATCGGCATGGATTCCCCCCAAATTATTTAATGGGGGTTTAGGGGTAGCGCCCCCAAGAGGGGGTCAAGGTTCAAGGGGTAAAGACACTAGGAGTTATTTTTTCTATTGGCCGACATAAAAAATCCTATTTTGTAACCAACATGAGTCTTGATAAAAGGCTAAGGGTTAGGGTTTCCTTTGACATTGTATTGTAGCATTTTGCAGCGATATTGAGTTGCAAGGATTGCAGGTTGTAATTGGTTTGATTTGCTAGATAATAATGTTGGATTCTCTGTTGGTGGATGTAGTCTAAGTTTGGGTGAACCACATTAAAAATTATCTCTCATTTTTATTATTTCTATGTTTTTCATTCCCCTGTTTAATCCTTATTTGCATTTAATTGATATTTTTTGCATGCAATTCCCAAAAAAAGTGTTCAATGAATTTCAGTTGGAGCAATCATTCATGAGTAGTTGTAATGAAGAAACAAATAATGTTTTTTAGCTTGATACTGAGGAATGTTACCCTGCTGACTATTGCAGTAGTATGAAAAAAGAAAGGGATGTGCATGCGAGAGATTTATTGAATAAATCAATTCAAGTAGTTGATTGTGCAGAGCATGTATGTGTTGGTGATGTAAATAGTAAACATGAAAAGCCTTTCTTGTTTGATTCTTCACCTTCTTCCATTCCTTCTTTTGGCTTCGAATTTATCATTGATTGTTTGCATGAGGATGGCATAAATGTAGTTGTACATGAAATTGAAAATGTAAAGAAAAATGTTGGTACAATTAATGAAGCTTTTTATAATGAAGTTGCACCTGAAGAATGTGATTGTGTTTACCACATAGATGCATATGAGGATCTCTTTTCTAAATTTGCAACTCATAGTCTTTCTCATGAGCAGTATGCTTCAAAAATTTATGTTGATGCAGCAAGAGGTAATGTTGAATGTGATATTCCTTGCATTAGTGAATGTGTTTTGAACACTCACTATGAGGGTTTTATCGTAAACAAAGTTTCTGAGCGATATGGAAATAAAATTGAAGGTTCTTAATGTGATAACATGATGAGTGCTGGAAAATATTGTATATGAACCTAAAGTGGAAAACAAGTTTTGGGATGTTGAGCATTTTCTGAATGTTATGATTTAAATGTGGATAATGGACTTGTGGATGTAGATAAGTCTTGTTTTCAGAACCTTGAGACATATGATAATATGAATGTGTTATGTTGTTGGGATGATGATAAACTTTCCTGTGATGCAATTCGGTTGAAGGAGTTACAAATGTGTGAGCATTCTTTGTTTGATACACAAGAGGATTGCACATTGTTTCTAAGGCATGATATCTTTTATGAGCCTAATCATTATGAGGGAATTAGTAAATGTGATAAGAATTTGTATTCATATAGTATCGATCATTATCCTCATATTTTGTCACTTGCCAAAGAATAAAAAAATGAAATGAGTGGAAATGATGTAGCCTATGTGATTTGGTTTCCATGTGATAGTAAAGCTAAATATGGAGCAAGTTCTAACTAGTTCAAAGGTAGCTTGACACTTTTTTTTGCAGGAAAGAAGTTACTCATGTTGTTGTGGTGTGATAGATGCAAGTATGGATTGAGGGAGATCAAAGTTTTAATAGATTGGTGTTTGACAAGGGTAAGAATTTACTTCCCTTTTTCATTTGGTGGCTTGGGGCCACCAAGTTAGGTTTAAAAAGTTGAATGAAGGAGTAGTTACTGATCGCTCAATGGATTTTGGCACCTAGTCTACTCCCTAAAGATCTAGAATCTCACCATGCCCACAAGGGCCATGCGTCCCTGAACATGAGCCACTGATGGTACCTTTATATTTTGTTAATTTGAAGTGCCTATATCTTTTCAAAATGTTGACAAAGCCTAGGCTTGTATCCTATTGAATATGCCTTGGAGACCCACTTTTCTTATTAATATTTTGTAGCTCGGAGGTCATCTTACAAATACCTTTGGTAGAATGTTTTTTGGTACATATGGTTACATGCTTGTTCAGTATCAGGCCCCCAGGATGAGTTTTGACATGCTATTTAATCCTTTTCTAATTGCAATCAAGCTAAAATTGGTGTTTCAAAAAGTTTCAAATTTTGCAATTCTAAAGGCAACCCATCTTGTTTCAGTCTACAACATCTCCAATTCCAATTTCATAAAAAAATGGAGGCCATTTGATGCATTATTTTAATGTTTTCTAGTTGTAGCAAACACGTCCTATTGGTTAGTTTACAAAGGACATACCAACATTCTAATGGCTGGGAAAAATCCAATTTCAAACCCATGTTTTAAATAATTATTTATGGTCACTCAAAAAATCATGGCTCCAGGTGTCTCGATTTGCATGTGATGAATTTTCTCCATTTGATCCACAAGCGAAATTAAATCTTGTAAAATTATTAAATTTTAAAAACACAATATTTATAATAGTTTATGTATTTCAAATGTTATAAATTGAAGTGCATGTGGATGTGAAATTTTAGGCAACTTTAATTTTTACATTGAACTTTATAATGTTTATAAGTTTATTAAAGGAAGCTCTTCCCATGAGAAGTAATGTTGACAACAACACAAACTAGCAGGGAAGTGGGGAGAGGAGAAGGAGAGGTGCAAAAAGCATGGAGATAGATTAAATAATTTTTAATCACTTCTTTCAAACTTTGTATGGCAGAAAATTATTTTATATGCTCTTTTTATTGTTTCCCTGCCAGCTCGAGGGAGTATGACCTAGTGACGTCACATGAACTTCACGGGGAAGCGAGGAGGCTTATTGTGAGGATTATCAAATGTTTTATTGAGGCCACAGTAAATGTTAAATTTTTTATTAATCCTTTCAATTGCTTTATTAAACTGCTGCAATTTTTTTTCTATAACATAATGCTTTACTCCATAGCACGTTGGAGGATTGCTGCCACTAGAGGAAGCTCACGGAAATAGGGAAGTGAGTTGAGAGGAAGTATTTAAGGGAGAATTGGGTTGGGAACTCCTTTGCTTCTATTTCCATGTGTTTCATAATGCATTTTTCACTATGAAGAGGTGGTTTTAAGTTTGTGGAATGAGCATAAAGCATTTAATTACTTTTTTTGCATTTGGGACAAAATTTTAGAGTGATTGCAAGCTCAATACAGTTGTTTCTTCATCTAGAAGCTTTCCCAATGTATTCCTTATGTCTTGGGATCATATTTGTAACATTTTGAACTTCTAAAAAATGCTAGTAGGCAAAGAAAAGACCCAAATGCAATAAAAATGACCTTCACATAGTTATTTTGCTATGGCTGCAATAAGACTACCTTCTCTTTGTTGTAAAATATATGGAAGTGATTTTCTTTTGTCAAGCATTGAATCACTCAATGTTGTGATTGTTTTCTGAGTGCCTACAAGAGTAAGCTATGCATAGATAGTGTAGACACCTAAATTTGGACACTTAAATTTATCCAAATTTATCCCTTTTCATCTAAACACCCTCTTATTTGCATTAATTAAGTAATATTACTATTATTTAATTAATATCCTTAAATTCTTCTAAATCCATAAGGTATTTAGTTAATAATTAAATACCTTACCCTCTATTCCCCTTTCCCTCAAAAGAATTAAATAAATATTACATTTATTTAATTCTCCACATGTCATTTTCATCTAATCATAATCCATCTCCTAATTTCTTCTTTAAGGATGTGCACATGCCTAATCCTTGATTAGGATGTGTCACATCCTCCAACTTTTTCAAGTTGGCTTTTAATCCTAATTAGCCCCTTAATTATCCTCTAATTACTTATTAATTAAGCCTAATCATTCTCCAAGGAATTTTTAATTCCTTTTTATTTGTCCTAGATTCCCCTCCTTTATATGTGAATTTTTAATTCACATTCCATCCTTTCAAGGCTTCTAGAACCTTGGACTTGTCACAATCTTCACATGTGACCCACCTTGGACTTGTCACAATCTCCACATGTGACCAAGTCCCACCTTTTTGGAGCCCACCTTTTACCCTCTAGATCATCCTAAGATGTAGTTTTAATTCACATTTATCCCCAACCACCTTTCCCTTTTCCCATGTAGATTTTTGAGGAATTCTAAAATTCTTCAAAAGTCCCTTTCACTCCCACTTGGGGACAAGAAATCCCTTTTGTGGAAATCCTCTCATCCCCCAAGGTGCATGTCCTTTTCCACCTCATGTACCTTTTTGACAACTCATCTCCACCTCATACCCTCTTGTCCACTTCACCCTCCACATGTCAAGATGTGAGGGCTTGTGGGTTCTCAACCCACCATAGCCCTTCATCTTGACCTTGTTGGATCAATCTTGACCCTTGAATTCTCTAGAGAATTCAAATTCTCTCATGCCCCTCCCTCAGGGAAT
>VDFB02041441.1:0-51147 GCA_007258455.2 Sequoia sempervirens
AAGACTTGTATTAATTATATT
Organism: Sequoia sempervirens; assembly: GCA_007258455.2. Classification (NCBI taxonomy): domain Eukaryota; kingdom Viridiplantae; phylum Streptophyta; class Pinopsida; order Cupressales; family Cupressaceae; genus Sequoia; species Sequoia sempervirens. The sequence continues at coordinate 22 of VDFB02041441.1, forward strand.
ATTGCTGTCCCATGCATAAAAGTTAACAGAGTTAATCTTGGCCGACCACCTTTAGAATTATATTCCAAGAAAAATTACTATGTTTGGCAGCGACTTTCTTATGAAGAAATATACTTTATTTAGGTGCTGGCCGACCTCCCTCTAATAGGCAACCTGAAGATTAAATAAAATCCTATACAACAAGCCGGCCACTTCTATGTACTCAAGACTATGAGCAAATGATATAAGGCAGCAAATATGTTCTCCATGAGCAAATGATTATTATTAACAAGAGGCAGAAATGAAAGTGTATAAGAAGACAGTGATTAATCAAAGGTAACAAATAGGATTAAATAAAATCATAACTAACCGGCTGACCACACTTGACAAGTGTTTGAAGACATAAATAAAGTTTAAATCGACCAAGTAATGGAATTATTTATTTTAGAAGCAGCAATCAAATCATGAAAAGGACGCCTCCCTTGGAAAAGGTATGTCCATTGTGAAATGGTGTCTCTCTTGGAAATATGAAGATATAAAGGGTAGAAGGTGTGGATAGAGAAATAAGCAATTCAATGAATAGAATGTGAATATAAGAGCAGATTGAAAAGAAAGTAAGAGCAGAAATATGAAGTGTAACTCAAATTTATTTTGAGTGTATATGCAGCCCATATATGAATGATAAATGCAAATATATCTAACGAATATATGTGAAGAGTAAGTGCAGATTGTGAAGTGAATTTGAGCAGATGGTAAGGTAAAAAATTATGTGAAATTTTTTCCATGATTATGATCAGTTGTGTGAAAAGAATTGGTGCATAGATTGGATCAGATTGTGAGAGATATTGTGCCTAATAGTGATCAAATTTGGGAAGGAAGATTAACATTTGAGTGTGGATCAGATTTGTGTTTGAATCAGACTAGTAATTTGTGATCAATGTGTGAGAAAAGTTTATTGTGTGAAATGTGATCAAGAATATTGCATGGTGTGTTTTCAAATTTGAGAAGGAAGAGAAGTTGTAGTTGGATCAGATTTGTGAGGATCAAATTTGGTGAAGAAGTTTATTATATCAACATTGAAGAATTAAATAGGTTGGAGCCTGTTGGGTTGAATCTCAGTTTGTGTGGGGGTTGGAGCCTATCAAATCAAGGTTGAAGCCTCCTCCAAGGTTGGAGTTCAGTTGAGTGGGGGTTGAAGCCTCCAATAGGTTGGAGCCTATAATTCTATCAAGTGGAGATTGGAGTTTGTCGTAGGTTGGAGCCTACAAAAAGAAGATTAATCTATAATATATTACAAGCAATGGTTTTCTCCCGCAAGGGTTTCCACATAAATCATTGTTCTCATTGTGTTCTTAATTGCTAGATCTTACTTGAATGTTTTCATTGTGATTGGTTAAGTTTTTAAAAGTAAAATATTGTTAGATACTAATTCACCCGCCCGTGCGCTTCCCCCCCCCCCCGCCTTCTCTCAATATCACTATGTGCTCATCAAAGATAAGCATGCATAGATTGTTGCAATGTCCCCTTTTTTTTAGCTCGCATTGTATGATGTTTTCGTTAGCCTATTTCTCCTTGGTTTCGTAGGTTAACCAGGGCTTTAAGGAATCTTGAGGATTTTTGGCTTAGGCAATTCTCGCTGCAGGTCAATCTGAGGCGTTTGGAGGTAGTTTTGGCATACTTACTATTTTTAGTAAGTCATTAATGCTATTAATAGTATCTCATCAGGTGGGTCATGATCTCCAATGACAGTTCCTTTTCAATGGAAGATTGGTTATTATCATCAGATGATTTCATTTCCATTGGTTTAATTCGTCTCCGCATTAATAAAGTTTCAATTATAAAGTTAAATTCAATTATTTAACTTCATTAATGTGAGTCTAAAGTTAAGTGGGAAAATGAATAGTAAAAGGGGCCCCTTATTTTAAAATATATGAGACATCAAAAAGGCAAAAAGGAAGTTTATGTATTATCCCACATTGGTTAAAAGTGTGAATGAGCTCTTATGAGAAGCTTATAAAAAGTGTTGCAAGGGATCACTTTCAGCCATGCTTGGTTTATGCTTGATTATTGTTTTCTCTTGGAAAATTTGAGGAAGCTTTGGCTTTCAGCAGGTTTGAGGATGGAAATCCTCGAGCTTGGAGGTAGTGGACGGAAACGCATTGTTTATTGGAAATATTACTCAGGCGTCTCACTTTGTGCTTCAAATTCATACTTTTGGTTATCCAATCCGACTGTAAGTTTTGTGGCTATGATTGGATATTTCTGTTGTTATTCTACTGAAGATTGGAAGGCAATATTCATATGTAATTTCAGATCTTTATTCTGAAACTGTTATTATATGATTTATATTGAAATTTGTTTGCAATTTATTGGATGAATAGAAATTAGTTTCATGCAAACTGTTTGTTAAATTTTCTGTGGAACATTCGAAAAAATTGGGGAAAATATCCATAGGGGATGTTTCAATTGTATTAAGGAAAATATTGTATTTCAGGATACATGTGACTTGTAGTTCACTATAAGCAAGGTTGTGCTATCATTGTGCAGCACTAGGGGATAGGTACCTTTATAGTCCTAATACTATACACATTGGTATGCATTGTGAGATATTGAGTAATGTACTGTGAACTATGTTTATGAAAATACTCTTGCAAGCCAATTGTATGTGCTTTTAATATTAATTGTTGGTCTGCACATGGGCAATTAGGTTCTGCCACAAGTTGTAGATCATAGAGCAAAGTAGAGGGTCAAGAATTTAGTGCTTCAAGTGAGACAAGAAAGTATGCCAATATGTGAGATCTTAAATGTTTAGCCTTTGATCATGCATGCATAGGGGAAATGGCTAACAATGTAGCTCTCAAAAAAGTTTTTGTTGTAAATATCTACACACTTAGAGAGAATCCAATAAATAATTCAAAAGTTGCAAACAAGCAAAGGCTTTCTAAGTAGTTTCTATGGCTCTGGTAGAGAGAGATAAAAAATTTATAATTAATATTGAAACATTGAAAGCCATTTAAAAAAACTATTTTATGTTACAGCTCATCACAAGAGCTGAATATAGAAAGGGAAACTTGAGCCATTCGAAACAAAAAGCACCTGCTTGAAATTTCCAAGTAACTACAAAAAGGTTGTGAGTTTCTAATGATTGCATGAGATATCACACAACTAAGAAATATGCAAAAAGTAACTGAGGCAGAGAAGTTAACAAGCGTTTTCTTTTATTGATCAAAACAAGAATTAAATGAAAAAAGAAAAATTAAAGAGGATGAAAAAAGGCCAGATCAAATCAGCTCCTTTCTTAATTTCACAACCTCAACAGATTTTAGAAATATAAAATTTACAACTTGAAATATCAAACACCTCTGTTTGGAAAGTTAATTTACATGCTACAGGATTGGAAATCCTTAAACACCTTTAATCATACCATCTAATGTTTAACCATAATTAAGTGGATTTGTTATTGATATGCAACAAAGAGTGATTTCACATATAGGCTCTAAAACCAAATCTTCTAGTATTTTTCATTGGTAAATAAGATCAATTACAAATCCAGCACTTTATGGAAGTCCAAAAGGCTGAAAGTGGTGGTTATAGTTTTACCAAAACACCTATTTTAAGTTGATAGTCCTTGGACAGCTGGTAGATAAAAGTATAATAGAAAACCTAGAGTTAAAACTGCAGTAAGTAGCACCAAGTACTCAAGGACAGAATTAAGTATTACTGAAGTCTGAAACTATACATGTCATGTCCCCCGGATTTTGTAACACTAGGAAACGGCTAAAGATAAATAAATAAATAAAATACAAATAAATGTCAAAAACCGAGAGCATCCTTGAATAGATATTGTCACAATTATAATGGTCCCAGATGATATTATAATTGTAATTATTATATTTTTAAAATATAAATGTTGACGATTTAAATAATAATAAAGCAAATATTAAAATATATATAAATCAATATAAACACAAAATATTATAATTGGCATATATAAATATTGGCATACAGTGGTTTGAACGGTCTCAAGACCCGTCGAATATTATCAACAGCAGTATATAAGACAAAGACTAATAAAAAAGAGAAGAGAAGGGTTGATTGAGAATTTGTCGGGAGCTCCTTGCTCCCCTATTTTCACTGCATAAGACAATATATATTAAGATCGAAACTTTGTTGGGGGGACCATTTGAGCGCATATATATATATATATATATATATATATATATATATATTCTGATATATTCTCAATTCAGGAATTTGTCTTGCAGCATTAAGTGAAGCTTTGCTTTTATCGGCAATCAGAGAAATATTAAAATCGTGGCCCATAAGGAATCTTGAGTCTAGAAAGGTGGACACTACCTGAAGCGGTGCTGAGTGAGGGCAACGATCAAGTTTTAAATTAGCAAATCCTACATTTCATAAAGGCTGCGACTCCATTTCTGAAGAGGGGCAGCAAATTCAAAGGCAGCAATTACATTTAGAGAGGAGATAGGAATTAGTTAAAGGCAGCGATAAAAAGAAATAGTGATTAATTAAAAGAAAGGAATTCATTATGAGATGACATGACCATAGTGAAGAGTGGTGTCTCTAAAAGGAAATTACACTCTTTCAACAAGAGTATGAAGGTATAAAGGAGGGAGATTTATTTAGACGGGAGATATGAGCAGATTGGGAGATAACAAGAGATAATCAAGAGGAAATTCAAAGACTTATTTTTATTATTAAATCCCCTATTGTGGAATCACTCTATATGGGCAGAAAGTTAGAATGTGGAAATATATATTTCAAAGACATAAATAGGGAAGGAAAGAATAGATCTCCAGTTAGGAAATGGATAATTCATAATAGAACACATTCTGAGTAAAGAATGAGTTGCAGGCTGAAGGTGGAGAATATAGTGATTGGTAATAAGAGGAGGGAAATAAGAATAGCAGTCGGAGGTGTTGGGGATCCGATCAAGAACAGAGAGGTGAGTACTCTAAATATATTTAGATAAGAGATTATAATTGCTTGTGTATGCAAAGGTAAGCACAATAGATTTAGATATCAAATACATCTTTAAGTTACATCTCAGTTAACATTTGTTAACACATCCAAGCATATTATGACTTATGATTATGTTGGATATATATATGGATAGTATACTTAGATATATATATATATATTCTGCATGATTTGCAATCATTGCGTATAAGAGAAGAAGACACAGGGGAACACATTCCTAAGTGACAAACACAAGAGCGGTAATCTGAGGTACGTACCCTCACCCCTGGTTAAGCGTTGAGAGAATGGAATCAATACAGATTGTTGTGATAGTTACTGTAGATTAACTAACCCTATATTTAGTGAATGTTTCTAACACTCAAATCTGTGTTAAACTGTGAATTCAACCCAGAACAATAGGATAAGTTAATGCATATTAAATGTCAGAGGCAATCAATAAACATATATGCCAAACTATTAAGTCTACTATACAGTGTAAGACAATCTGCAGATTAATGAATGTTGTTTGACAAAGCCATAAATAATGTTGCTTACAACCATTATTATGCCTCATTGTGCTATTATGACTTTACTACTACGAGAATAGACTTCGGACTGAAATTCCTTTTCTCTAGCACTCAATAAGGATAGGGAGTGTGTGGAGAGAAAGGAAGGTAAATCGATCCAATGTTGGACAAAGCCCAAGACGGATAATAAACCTTGAGGGTGTCCAACTCGAGATCGTGCACATGCCCTTGGCACAGTAAATCTACCATCCAACGAGGTTAGGAAGAGGAATGAAGCAAAGATCTATTCCGCTTGGGAGTAAGAAGTCATTCCTGATCATGATAGTTAATGCCCTAGATGATAATGCATTTATTTGTCTTATTGTTAAAATATGCAATCTGAAATGATCGAATTTAATTGTAAACAAGGAAATTTGTGTGCATTTTTATGTCTCTAATAAGGGGACATTACAATACAAAAGATTGCTATGAGCTCCATTATGGCTTGAATTAGATGCTTTCCGGGTAAGAAGGTAATTGTGTTAGAATCTTTCTCATGACGTCAATACAACAAAAATGATTCAACAAAGGAACCCCTTGAAGAATAGGGTTCTTATAAAGTTGAGACCATTGTGATGGATTTCCTGATTAAAATCTAGATGCTGCCTTTTGTTTGTTCCTTGATTAGCCCTTTGCAACATAGCTTCAGATAACTTTTGTAATGTCCACATTTTCATGAGCATCAAATTTCGAAGGATTAGCCTATCAGTTGACCCTCGTAGGCTAGTGTTTAGTGATTAGAGGGTCCAGTGGGGTGTAAATGAGCTCTTTAGGTGGTAGTTGTCAATGTTATCTCTCCATATCCTTCATATGTTCTGAGGCATTGATATTCAGGGATTTCTGACATTATCTGCATATAGTTACTATTTATAGTAAGGCAGTTTGACATTAGAGACCCACCTTACTACTTTTAGTAAGCCATCTGGATGTGTAGTGGATGCAGTGCTCGATCTCCTGGTTCTTACGGAATGGGAAAATAATTTGTATTTTCGAAGTTATGTCATTTTAATTAATAATAAAGTAATACTTTATTAATAATTCATTATAAGAGCATATAATAAAGTTATATTTTAACTTTATGTTAATGGGGCCACTTTATGATTTAAAGTCAATTAATAAAAGTATTTTTATGTGGGCACCTAATTAATGCTTTATTATAAAGTCAACATCAAAAAGTATTTTATATCATTTAAATCATTAAAAGCCTCTAAAGGAGATCGACCCATTTGGAGAGGATATATAAGTCACCAAAAGCAAATGGAAAAGGTATCATTGGATCATTTTTAACATATTGGATTTTTTGCTTTTGGAGAGCTTGGCTCTTGAAGGTAGAAACCTAGGGTTTTCAGCATACTTGGCATTGAAGAATGAAGTTTCTTCATTGTTCTTGCATTCTGAAGTTGTGAAATACCAGCTGAAGATTGCCTATCTGATTGGCTTCATACAGAGGTCAACTTTGTGCATATTGATGAAGTTTGGAAGAGATTCTTGAGATCAGTCGAGGGTTGGTAGAGCTGATTTCTGATTATTGAAGACATCCATTATTGCTAATATTTATTGCTCTTAGAGGCTCTCATTATTGGCACATGGGAATCTCATGGGAGCAGATTGGAGTATTTATTGACAGAAATTTCAAGGGTTTAATCAGCAATTTCCAGATTATAGTAAAGTCCATTGAAGAAGCCTTAATTTGCTGTTATCACTGTCATCTACAGCCACGTGGGTCTTCAAGAGGCTGTGTCTTCATGTTACTGGGCCGTACTATTGCTGCCTCAGGCAGTACTGTGCATTTATTGCCAGCTGTACCAGTCTAGAGAGGTGACGTGAGGATTTCTAGGCCAAACGCCTAGCTATATGAACTCTAACGTCTTCAATATTGGGCGTCCAGATCAGCTGAAGCATTTGCAAGAGTTTTGAGGGTGGAGAAACCCCTATTGGCTGCAGAATGATCATCTCCAGATCTTCTATGGTTGCTGCAAAAGACTCAAAGTTGAAGACAATCACTTTTATCATTATCCGGGTATGATTGATTGTATTTGCAAAGAAAAGAATATCAAACTGATTTGAATATTTATTGTTTAAGGAAACTAAATGTAATTAGTATAATGAACCGGACCAATTTTTTCAATTTTTTTCAAGAACACATTAACCAAGAAGCACCCGTTAAGGTTAGCACAAACCCAAACCAGCAGTTTGCAAGTAACTCTTTGCCAAGAATGCGCACTCAATCTCGAGATGAGAATGATGCTGTCATATGGCAAGAGGGTCGTCAGTATCAACTGGAAAGAAGTACAATGCTGAAAGTAAGCTCAACGCCTAGAATGTGCTTTCCAACCCAAGGTGGGAATGGAGCTACCATAAGGCAGAGATACTAAGAAAGGAAATTACAAATCAAATGATAATGCTAAAAGTAACTCAACGCCTAGAATGTGCTTTCCATCCCAAGGTGGAAATGGAGCTACCATAAGGCGGAGATACCAAGGAATTACAATGCAACTCAGAATGTAAATAGGCGGCAAGCCAGCCTCTTCCACTTATTCAGCGGGAAGTACAATAAAGTAAGAGAAAGATAGAGAGGGGAATTGCTGTTAGAATGCTTGCCAAAGCCTAGTAATCCAAGTTCTTCAATGCTGCAATAATTTGTAAGACTTCCTCAATGCTTGACAAACCTCTCTGGACTCAAACTCCTCACAAATCTGCATTTATCTATGACTGATATAACAGACCAACAACTGAAATGAAGCAATCAGCAACCCTAGAATTCACCAAAATACTCACAACTCACTCAATACTTGCCAGAATGACATGAGACTTGATGCAAATGAAAGCTATAATGATGGCAATGAAGACTGGACAAAGAAACAGCTAACAAATTGAAGTATTTTTTTTTCTAAACATTTGCCAGGCAGACCAGAATGGTACGGCCAAGAGAGAGAGGCGATTTTGCTTTTAAAAATCCAAATCAGCATTAAAAATTCTACAACTTTGCAAGAATGGTCGCCCCACATAGAGAAAAGGATTTATGCAATGCCCAGAACAATAATATTTTTATTTCATGAGATATGAGCAATTCTTACAATCAGCTATGATATTCAGCAACTCCAAAATGAGACAGAAAATGCAAACTAGAACTCCAAAATGCAAGATACTCAACTGAAAATCCAAGACAAACCTATTACAAACTATCTCTCAACTAGTTGCTATCTTTCAAGCAAGAAGATGAGCCAAGCTAGGAGGCATTCATTCCTCAAAGCAGTCCCAGCACCATTTCGGCAGCATAACAATATTCAAGTCAGAAGATAACAAAATGAAGAGAAGAGGTCTCCTTTTATAGACTCAGCAAGGAATCTCCAGAAGCTTCTAGAAGTGGCGCCCTAATTTTCAAATTTGAAATAACCTTATTTCCCTCTAGGAATGGCGTCCCCTTCATCAAGGCAATAGTTGACTTTTTTATTAAATTAAAATTATCTTCTCAAAATTTGGTGTCCCATTTCTCCAAGCATAATTTTGGCCTTTAGAAAATATTAAAATAATCTCCTGATGAGGCATTCACCCATGAAGTCCCCCTTTTTAAAACAACTTCAAGTTATATTGCTAGGCCAAGGGGTTAATGTGAAAATATAACATTATTTAAATCAAAATAACTTATCTCTCCAAAAATGCATCAAAAGGCCAAAAATCAGCAATACCAACTGAACTCCGGAAGAGGAAAGCCTGCTGAACTGAAGCCAACTGGACTATTGCCAAAAATAGAATCTACTAAAAATAGTAAATTCGGAAAGTCGCTCGGATCAAACTGCATGCGACACCATTGCGAAGCTTTCTGAAAACCCAGAAAGAATCCGCCATCCAAAATCCCAAACTCCAAGATGTAGCCGTCATAACTTACTAAAAATAGTAAGTTCGGAAAGGTTGTCCGACGTAGTTGCATGTCATACCTCTATGAAGCCCTCCAAAAACCCAGAAGAAATCCAGGATCCAAATAGCCAAACTCCAACAAGCAAAGCCCTGAATCTTCAAGAGAACCCACCAAACAGTCGGAAACCTTAATTTTGCCTCTGACTAGCCGATAGCACCCCGGGGATAGGCCATCAATCACTGAGAAGTGCAGTGCTAAATATGGGGACATTACAATCAGATTTGGATTGCCATTGCATTTATATCGATTTCCAATACCATGCAATTTGTATATGTATTTGATATCTGTAATACCTGGTAAAATTCTTAAAAAATCCAAAACAAATCAAAACAAGTATACACTTGGTAAGCCATCAACATATCGCACAGGCAGAAATTTTGAATTTTGCAAGTGTCCACCTGGGGTGGGACGTTACAACTTCCTTTTCTAGTGATTGTGCCGAAGTATATTTAAGGCATTTTTGTTGTCTTATGCAATTCGGGAGCAGCAACTGCTTCTTTTTCTACCAGTTATTATGGTTGAGGAGCATTGCATTGTTGCAGAAGGGCCGTGTCAGCCCCTTTCTCCTCCATTTTAAGGGCCAGACCAGCCAAAACATCATTAATGTTGGTCAATGAAATCATTAATAATGAGTTATCGTTGGTGGATTTGGTTTTTTGATTAGGAATTTAGGAGTATTGCTGTGATTTATTTGAGTTGGCAAAGCAATAATGGGAATCAGTTTCAAGGGAGCTTTAATGAAAGGAATGATGGTTTTAGTCAGAGTCTCCATGGCTAATTCAAATGGACTGAGATTAGCTATCTGAGTGCTGCATCTAGAAGTGAAGATTTCAGCAGGATTAAATGCCCTTCTTACCATATTTCTTGGAATATGAGTACAAGAAGTTGAGGAAGAAATAGATATAATACCTGGTTTTTGGAACAGCAAAGCTCACATATTACCTTAGTGCACTTCCGTAACAGCCAGTTTGCCTTTGGTGGTGTGGATTATAGGTATTATCCCATCGTCTTCTTTCACAGGGCTAGGGACCTGCTGTGAATTACTCATTTTGTTGTTTGGAACCTTCTTTTTGTCCTTCCTGGAATTTCTTTTTTAAATCTAGAGAGTTTTGTAACATGTAATTAAACAAGTGCATATATAGAGCTCTAACTCTCCCTTCATAGCGTTTTGGAAAGAGTAGAGCATATCAATCACTATGTTGTTCTCTCCCAAGAATTGGATTGGATTAAGAATGATATCATGTTTTCTTTAGTTCATGTCATATTACACTAGTGAATAAATAATGGATAATCTCATATTCATTCAGTGGTTAAATAGACATGCATCCATAATGGATCTGATAACTAATGTTTTTCTTGAAATCTCTCTTCTAGCTCGAGGAAGGTCTGATCTATAGAAAATTTGGGAAAGGACTTTCTTCTACAGCACTATTGTACTTATGAACACTGGCTATAATGATGAGTTTTTCAAGAAATAAAAACCAACAATTTCTATAACAATTCTATGTAAAAAATTCTTGTATTCTATGGGTGATGATTTTAATCTACGTAAAAGTTATGTTGTTACATGCTTAAATAGGTGGTGATTTTAATTCATGTAAAACTTTATGTTGAGACTGGCTCAAATACAGGAACATTTTGGAAAGGAAAATGAACATGATTTGCAAGGTATCATCAACAAGGAGGAAACTAGTAGTCATGTTTAAAAAATCTCTCTCCAAGGAGCAGCAGCTATTTCTTTGTTTCCTTGCAGACATATTCAATGTAAGTAAACTAGCTATTATTTCTATCACATGTTGCTTTTCTGGTAAATGTGTTTAACGTAAAGAAAAATAATTGAATTTAGTTTTTTGCATGCAATATGAAAAAAACCTTTAGTTCTAGGATTTTATTGCTGTTTCAGATTTATTTTAACTTGCTTTCGTTCCTGAGTTTCTGCCTTTTGGGTGTGATAAATGGTATATTACCTTTTTCTTGAAAAGGTTTGAATTATGAATATAAAATGAGGAAATTTATATCAACAGCCTCTTAGAGAGTCAAAATCAAGGGACTGAGTAAAAAATAATCTTAAATAATTTTGCACTTTAAAATAAAAATTAATAAAAAGACAGTATGTTAGTAAATTAAGCTTTTCAAAAAAATCTCATTATAGGATTGGAAAACAGCCAGATGCATGGCAAAAAGAACAGAAACTTCAGAGACAAAAGAGAGCTGCAGCTCAAGGCTTACAAAAGGACAGTAATTATAAGTAGCATACAATATTAGAAGGAAATTCAGATATGCAATAGCAATATCCCCTTAGGTGAGTGTGAAAATGCTTCTAATTTGGTAACCAAAATGTGATGTCCTATTTTATTAAGTACAATCTGTCATGCCCCCTACAGAAATTAATCATTGACTAGGGAAATTGCAGCCTGTGACTAAAGGAAAATCGCTGACCAAGGGAAATTTAAAAGGTTCGATGAAATTTACTAAGGGAAATATCAAATATAGCAATCCCATATTAATAACATAAGGTGGCACTAACATACGGGAGACTATATTTAATTACTGTGTTCCACGACGTTTCAGGGATGGTGACGGGGGGACGGCAAGGGATGCGTTTTGGGGACAGCAGTCCGAGAACCGATTTTTGGGGACGGCGATATATGAATATATATATGTATGAATTTTTAAAAATATATTATATAGAGAGAGAGAAAGAGAGCAATTTGAAATATCAAATATGTGCAACAATATCAATATGACAATATGTGCATAGATAAAGAGTATAACAACAGTATAACAACAATATAAAGTATAAAGGTAAACACAAACAACAATAACCTAACTATTAAATATAAAAGCATTTTGTTCAAGTTTTAAAACTAAAGTTAAAATAAATCAAAGACCAAAGTCTCAAACTTTAAAGTTTAAATACAACAATCTGTCAATCTATGACACTATGCCTCATTCGGGTTAACAATATCAAAAGCACTATTCATGTCACTATCACTCTGTGATGAACCACACTCCGGTGATCCACTCTGCTACCGCTCTGCTACCACTGTAGTGATATGCTCCGATACCACTGTGATGAACCACACTCCGGTGATCCACTCTGCTACCACTGTAGTGATATGCTCTGACACCACTGTGATGAACCGACACTCTAGTGCAATGATTTCACGGTGCTTGCAAGTCTGATTTGTGGTTTTGTATTTTTCTTTTTCTTGTTTTTGTGTTTTGATGTTCGATGCCAATGATATACATGAATTTTACAAGCATATGCATATAAAGAACTCATATAAACTAAACTTCAAATATAAACTAAGAAGAGACTCAATAAGATTCCTAAAGGCTTTCTTCATTACATGATAGAGTGGTTACATTGCATAACTTCCATACATTTCGAAATAAGAGACGATTTACAACCCTAGATTAACTTGCAGCCAAAATAACACTGTGAACAGTGTTTGCTACAGTACCCGCGCCCAACAAAATGCACATAAAAACTTACAACTTTCTCCCACCGAATGTTTGAAGAAGTAGCTTCTAATACTAAGGGTGCCCCCTTAGGGAAAGAAAGCAGCCACAAAGATGAGGCGTTTTCCTTGCTTGAAGAAGATGGAACCCTCTCCCAAGGACGGCTGGCTGTAAGTGAACAATCAGCTTCAACAACTTGCATAAAACTCGAGAAAATCCTTCCCAAAGGCGAATGAAACCTCCAACAACAATTATCCTTCCAATAGGTGGCTTCCAACAACTTGTTATCAGCAATTTCAAGCTCCAATGCAGCAACAAGAAAATAACCAGCACTTTAGGGTGGTCTTTCACACCTTCAAGATGCCAAAATTCTAACTACAAGCCCCAAACCAGGCTTACCCACTACTGAAATTGAGAAACCTAGTTTCTCTCTTCCACAAACTCCACACTTCAAACTTCATTCAACAAAATAACTCAAGCATGAATGGGTCGAACTTTCTCTTGCTCTTTTATAATTTCACTTTGAAAACACTATTCATTAAAATGGCACTATTCACTTAAGTTATGTCTTTTTTCACTTTATCAGTGAATAGTAACTGAAAAATATAAAGTGACCCCCTTTAACTAATAGACACATGGCCCCTAAGCCTGAGTAAGTGAAATAAATGGTGAAGATCAATATTTTAAGCTCCAATAACATGCCAAACGCGCAAATTCACCACGTCACCATACTCCAGATACCAATATTGCCTTTTACCGACCAAGTGCCCGTTCAAGTGACCCTCTATCCAGAACCATTAGCCTACGAGGATCGATATAATAGGCTAATCCACCATCTCTAATGCTCGCAAAAGAATGGGGACATTACACACTCTCTACCTAAAGTGGATCATCCAAAGGAAGCCTAACCATTCCCGGTTGCACCTCTTCCTCATCAATCGGCCTAACATCTTCAGGATCAACATCCCAACGTGCTGTTGGAGTCTGTTGTTCTTGAAGTCCCAAGGCACTATGAATTGCAACTAGTTTTTCTACTCGTTTCGATGTAAGCCTATTCTTCTTAATTGAGTGGATGAAGCCATAGGTGGACCAACCATGCTAACACTTTATTAACAGTCTAAACTTGGCAATAACAATTAACAATTTATAGATGAATATACCCAGACTTGGGAATAACCACGCTAGCAACTTCCAATGCCACGAATCCAACACAATATGCAGCTCTAACACTCAGAACAGTCAGCAGCCCTCACTTCACAGGTTCACGGCTTAGGCTCAGCTCCACGCCCTTGCTAGGATAGTCGCCCAGCAGATATGACCAACTAGCACTGAAATGCTCCCATACAGGCCCAAATACTCCAACAGTTCACACACACACTTCCAGCACTCAGCAACAATGACATACAATGAGATTTCAGACTCCTACAGCCTCACAAGTGCAAGTCTTCCCTTTAGAAATGAGCCAAATAAATAATGGGAATGTATACAACTTGTACCCTTGCCAAACTCATGCCCAGCCAGTAATGCATTCCTTCACACACCCAACAATCAAGATATGTCAATAGCAATAGCCACAAGAAGCTTCACATCCAACATCATAATGCAGCTCAAGTATAAATGGAAGGATAGCCACAACCTGATTGATAACTTCTAATAATGGTGGCCAAGAATACTTGTGATAATATCTTGCAATCTTAATCAACCCTCAACCTCCAAAAGATAGAATGTATATCACTCTCCACCAATTACAACTGTATAGAATCATTCAGAAAACTTTCATACATTAATCGATCTGGATATTCAAATAATTATATTCATCAAACCCTAAATTACCATCAAACCCTATAAATTGGACCTCTTCCTGTAAATCAATTGAAGCACAAGCACAATCCCTGAAATGGAATTGTCTGCAAGCTAGCTTGGGAGATCTTTCACTCTTGCACCGAGTTGTTTCCTCACGAGGGTTTTCGTCCTCAATGAAGCTAAGTATTTCCAAACTCTCCAATCCTCCTACAAACCCTTAGCAAATTATTCTTCTTCAACATGAATGTGCAAAATGAGCTCTCAATGCCCTTTAATATTTCCACGCCCAATTTGCATTTTAATTTCATTTTATTTAATTTGCTTTTGATGGTCATTTAAATATTTCATCATAAAGTTGAGGGGTCAAAACATTAAAATAATAATACTTTATGTAAACGTCACATAACACCTTTTATGTAATGTCCCCGTTTTTAGCACTTCACTTTTCAGTGATTGATAGCCTATTCCTAGTGTGTTGTTGGCTAGTCAGTGGCAAAATTAGGGTTTCCGGCTGTTTGATGGCTTCTCTTGAAGATTCAGGGTTTTGCTTGTTGGAGTTTGGATGTTTGGATTCTGGATTCCTTCTGGGTTTTCAAAGAGCTTCGCAGAGGTATGACTTGCAACTACGTCGGGCAACCTTTCCGAACTTACTATTTTTAGTAAGTTATGATGGCTACATCTCGGAGTTTGGGATTTTGGATTGCGGATTCTTTCTGCGTTTTCAGAAAGCTTTGCAATGGTGTCGCATGCATTGCATTCTGAGCAACTTCTTGAATTTACTATTTTTAGTAAATTCTATTTTTAGCAGTGGTCCAGTCAGCATCAGCTCAGTAGGCTTTCCTCTTCTGGCAGTTCAGTTGGTAATATCGTTTTGGCCTTTTGATGCTTTTTCTGGAGAGATAAGTATTTTAATTAAAATAATGTTATATTATAATATTATAACCCCTTGGCCTAGCTTCATGACTTTAAGTTGTTTTGAAAAGGGGGACCTCATGGGTGGACGCATCATCAGGGAAAGTTTTAATATTTCTAAAGTCAAATATTGCTCTTGGAGGTGGGACGCCAACTTTTGGAGAGAAGATAATTTTAAATTAAAAGAAAATTGCCTTTATGAAAAAGGACGCCATCTTGAAGGGAGACTTGGTCAAGTCAAAACCCTAAAAGCATCTTGGGGAGTGGGGCGCACCTTCTGGAAGCTTCTAGAGGTGTCTTCTCAAAATTATAAAAGGGAGCCTTGGGTCTTCATTTCATCATCTTTTGTCTACCTTATTGTTATGCTGCTGGATTGACTTCAGGCACTCGCTTCGAGGAAAGCACACCTCCTAGCAATGGCTCATCTTCTTGCTTGAAAGATAGCAACTAGTTGAGAGTTAGTTTGTAATAGGTTTGTCTTGCATTTCAGTTGAGTATCTTGCATTTTGGAGTTCTAGTTTTGCATTTTCTGTCTCATTTTGAAGTTGCTGAATAGCATTGCTGAATGTATGAATTGCTCATATCTTTGGAAATAAAAATATTATCATTCTGGGTAGTTTTCCATTGTGTTTTCCAGCTTGGAGCGACCCTTCTTGGGAGTTTCCAGATTTTTTAAAGGTGTCTAGAATTTTATATTTAAAAATCGCCCCTCTTCTTGGCTGCACCATTCTGGGGCTGTCTTGGAAAGTGTGCACAAAAATAATACTGCATTTTGTGGGTCATTTCTCAGCTTGGATCTCATTGTCATCATCCTAGCTTTCATTTGCATCAAGTCTCATGTCATTCCGACAAGTATTGAGTGAATTGTGAGTATTTTAGTGGGTTCTAGGGTTGCTGGTTATGCATTTCAAGTTGCTGTTCTGTCATATCAGATTTTGGAAAGTGCATTTTTGGTGAAGGGTTAGTGTTAGGAAGTCTTACTAAGCTTGGTGGAGGTCACATTTACTATTGCAGCAATTGAAGAGCTTCTAATCCTTGTTCTTGCAGACACTTCCTATATTTTGTAAGCTGAACAGTAGTACTGTCAACATTCTCTCTTCTGCTCTTTACTTTACTGTATTTTCCCACTGGATAAGTGGAAGAGGCTGGCTTGCCGCCTATTTACTTTCTGTACTTGTTCTCTTTTAGTTTTGTAATACCCACTGGATAAGTGGAAGAGGCTGGCTTGCCGCCTACTTACATTCTGAAGTTGCATTTGTATTTCTTTATATCTCCACCATATGGTCGCCTCATCTCCATCTTGGATTTGGGTAGCACATACTTGGTGTCGAGTACTTTCAGTTGCAGTTTTGATTTAATGTATTGACGATCCTCTTGCCATATGACAACCTCTCTCGTGTTGAGATTGAGTGTGCATTCTTGGCAACGAGTTATTTGTAACTACTGGTTTGATTTGAACTAACCCTAACGGGTTCTTGTTTATTGAGTTGCTATATTGAAAAATTGGAAAAAAATTGGTCTAGTTCATTACATTTTAACCTCTTATAACACCATCTAATAAAGTCATCCGTAATAATTAATATTATTAAAGTTAAACTAGATTAACTTTAACTTTAATAATATAAATTAAATCATTAACTCCCCAATAAATACCAATATCAACTCATGGGAGTAATCCATCAACTTTCTAGATATAGGCGTGATAGTAGCTAACCATTCCATGACTTACTATAAATAGTAAGTATGAGCAACACATCCAAGTGACTTACTAAAAATAGTAAGTGTGGGTCAAAGTGTCCTAAATGGCCTCCGAAAGGCACACCACAAATAAGTTGGGACACTAAGCTGAAAAGTATTGAAATAAGCACCAAAAGGTCTATTGAAGTGTCATAGATCACCCTCAAAGGGGTCCCCTAAACACCATGTTAGCCTACAGGGACCATAGTCATAGGCTAACCACAAATCCTGTCCACTGGCTAGGAAGGGGACATTGCAAACAATCTGCAAGCTAGATCCTTGTGAATAACACCTAACAACTTTGATGTGTTTTTAAATGCTCTTACATGTTCTTGTGCAATTATTTTACCATTTGGAATGTATTTAGGAAGATACCTATCAACTTTCCTAGGGATTTTGTGAACATCAGCTGGAATGTAAATAGGGGTAACCCATGACTATTGTAAAGCCATAGTATGAAAACAAGTATTGCCCTCCTTGTAGCACCAAATTGTTGATGGATCTTTTGACAAACCAACTTAGTGAGTATTAAACTCTCTTGCAATAGTATAAAACTCTCTTAAGGCTTGAAATACTTGTGTATGGGTTATTGAATAACAAAAAAAGCATGCCTAAAACAAGGAATTCACATAAAATCAATATAAGTCAAAGAAATTTTAAGGCCTAGATTCCAAATTGGACTTGGGCATGTTATGGCCACAGCTTTTAAGATATCAAACGAGAAGCATTTGGAACAAGGAAAGAGACTTGAGTATGGTCTTCTAGAAAAATGGATGTAGTATTTGGCAAACAACAAAGGAATTAAAAAGGGCTAACAATTCTCAAAAGCATCAAGATAATGAGGATAGACTAGTGCAACCTCAAGCCTTCCTCTCTTACATTGAGGGGATTTCCAATAGGAGTTTTAAAATTCTGAAGCTCAAAGGAACTAAGACAGATTTTATTTCATTCAACAAGACCAAAATGCTCTATAGACTTCTAAACATCAAATTGAACCAAAATTTTGGGATTTAATCATATAAAGTGTTCTTTTAAGACACCATATTAGGAGAAACCAACAAATTAAGATAGCTGCCTGAACAAGATGGAGAAGTTGACTCTAGCAAAATAGTCAAAAGGAACTAAGAATCACATTAGCATTGAAAAAGCTTAAGTGCTCACTAAAGACGATAATTTCTACAACCCATCTGTGCAAAGCAGTGGCCATTGCCAAACATCATGACAATTTAATAGGGATGACAGCTTGAAATTGAGGTTGAGTCATTTATAGAGAGCTATAAAAATCAAACTTCAAGGATGTCCCTTAGTTAAATAGTTAATTAATTAATTCCTAACTGGTTATTTAATTTGTTATTTAATAGCAACAATTAATTATTTTTTCTTAGTCAAGAAGTTGTGAATAGCGACTAATCAATCAACATGCCAGTTTGTTAATAGAATGTATTTTATTTTAAGGGATGGTTTACCATCAATTGGCTAAATAAGTTAATTGATGCTTTAAATCTGAGCTAGTCTTTAAGGCATCCAATGTACTTAATATCGTTTTCTATATAAGGAGCCCTACTCACATATACATTGATCTAGATGATAGATAACAGAGGGTAATGCAAGACGTCATTGGTTTCCTAATTTGTTGTTACAGGGCTTTTAAGATGCATGTTTCTATTGTTATGGACTGTGGAAGCCTAAAATCTTGTAAAAGTTATATGCTTAAATCTTGTCTTAACTGCAAATTTAGTAGAGGCCTAATATCTTTAAAAAACTATATATTTAAATCTGTAGAGTCTTAAACTTCAAATTTTGTAAAAATTGGGTTAATTCTGAAGATCTTTAATTGAGCTAAAATTTACATCTTCTAAAATAGTTTATAATTGAGGTAAGCAAGGATTTTGAAAGGGCCCAAACCCTTGTATAGAATGAAAGATTTAAGCATTAAGAAAAATAGAACAACAAAGGACAACCCAGAGAAACAACGAAAGCACAACAGGTCCTTACAAACAACCAACCCAAAGTCAAGGTGGTTTGAACCAAATTGTTCCACTGATTTTTGCTTCATAGTGCACAAGTCTTTTAGCTCTAAACTTCCGTTTTTTGCACAAGGATACATAAGTCCACAAGAAGATCTATCATTCAACCTCTACTCCTTGAAAGAGGTATCCATTCCCATATAGTCAACAGTGGCTTTCCCTCTACTTTCATCCTTTTGCACATCTTCGGCAGTAGTGCACTCCTCAACAGCAACTGGTGTTTGTTCCTTTTCCTCCAAACAAATTGGTATTTCTTGTTGCTCGGGCAACTAGCAGTAATATGACTCACTTTACAACAACAATGACAAATTATTGAGAGTCTTCGAATTCAATCTACTACACACAATTACCACATTTGCAAGAAAGGGTAATCTGAGCTGGGAGCACCTGGTCTTTCTCCACAAGCACACAATCTAGCAAATAGCAAATGATTCTTAAACTTTGTGACTACGTCAGCATTAAAGTACTGGCCAAAGGTGTTTTCTATAAGCATAAAAACTTCCTCGTCGCAGTATTCCAATGGCAGCCCCAGCAATTGATGGTATCAGCACTCATAGCATCAAAGCCCGGAGACCAATTTTTAAGGCAAAGACCCATCTTCTAAAATGGTTGAAAAAATTCTAGAGAAAATACATTTGATAGTAACTGAGGCAAGGTTGTATTGTCTCTGAATCAAAACAAAACAAATTTACATAAAATAGCCCAGAAAAAACTGCCAGCGCCAAGAATAAAACACAAAAATGTAACATTGCATGTGACTACTTCGAGAAGTTGAAATATAAACAATTTTCAGGTTTTCTACAGAGTTGGATAAAGACACGGCCAAGATTTTTAATTTCCTTTTACAAACATTTTTTTAAGTTGAAAGCATGGTCAAATTATGGTTTTTAACCTTTATACAAACATTCGACTCAACTCCAGTCTATCCACTGAAATAAAACTGTGATCATTGTTTGAAACCATTTACACTTGATATGTCACATACATCTCAATTTGATGTTATAGCATTAGAAATGATTAAAAAAATGTCTTGTATTGTTCTATGGTAGTTACTAAAGACGATAATTCTGTGACTCTTTTCCATATTGCAGCCTTCCCGACTTTGGTGGATATATTTTTCTTTTAATTTTCACCATGTTTTAACAATTACAGGTGGTTTTAAGTGTTGGAATCTATCAAGAGTCAAGAAGCGGCACTCTGTTACCTACTTGTAACTGGACTGTTTAAGTCCCTGAAAATCACAGTTGAGCAGTTGCAACTAGTTACAGGTTGTTCCAACATGATTAAAGCTGTCAAGAACGGAGGGGCAGCACTTTGTATACCTAATTTTATCTGGACTGTTTAGTTCACTGTAAATGATTGATTTTATTCCCTGTAAATGATAGTGATCAGTTCTATCTAGTGGCAGTTTTGAAAAAATGTCACACGGAGCATTTGTGAGTGGATTCATATCCCACTCAATTTACATTGTCATCTCGGCCTTTTAATAAGGTCGGATGTAATGCATGAGCAATTTCATATGGGGACATTTTCAGCTGCATTGTTCCATTAATTCAATATCAATTTAAGCTATTTTTGGTTGTACATTAAAAAACATTGCATTGATACTTTGTTGTTCAACTAAAAACGAAATTGCTTTCTGTTCTGCATTCTTCTCTACTGTAAAGGTACAAAAGTCCAAGTATTCCTGCTCATCTGGGTGATGCTATTTTTCAAGCTAATTCTGTTGTTGAAGGAAAATAAGGCACAGGTAAATAAATTGGCAATTGTGAAATGTCGATCAGAATACAAGTAAATATGCAAAAGCTCCAGTTGCCTTGATGAAAGACGAGGTAAAGAGGTCTATTATATATGCTTACATTGTAGGTGAACATAAACACAATGCAATTAGATTCACATATATTCCAATTACATCACTAATCACATATATGAGGATTAAAAAGTATAATAAATCTAATAATACAAATATGCCAAATACGCTCAGTGGCCATTATTGTTGTCATTCTCCTCCAATAATGACCACTGCAAAGAACTTATAGTAGATCTGGGAGAGTCTAGTATATTTCATGAGGCAAAGGCTTCTTGAAGATATCTATTGTCTAATCCTGTATATTGCAGTACACAATCTCAATCAATCCCAATTAAACCAACTCTTTGATGTAGTGATATTGAATCTCAGTATGTTTGGTCCTGCTACAATACATTGGATTCTTTGTCATCTGTATAGTACTCATATTGTCACAATACCACAAATTAGGTTCAGTCTATATCTAATGCATATTCTCCAATAGTCATCTCCACCATATTGTTTGGCAAGCTATTGATGTTCTAACTTCGTGCTCTACCTCTACCATAGAAAGTGATACAGTTGACTATTTCTTTGACATCCAAGAGAATACTACAAAACCAAGACCAAAGGTGCAACCAAAAGTAGACTTATAGTGATCTATGGAATCTATTTAATCTATGTTTGTATAGCCAATCAACCTACTATCCTTTGAATGTTGAAATATAATATTGACATATCTCAAACAATTTAGTTGCACTTCAATGTATTTCTCTAGGTTCTTACATAAAACCTGAATACCCAGCTCATTGCATATGTGCTATCTAGTTAGATAATAGTTAAATAGATCAAACTATTAATGGGTTCTTTGTATAGAGTTGGGTTCACTAAATCTAACATGTCTAAATTAGGCAACTTAAGGCCAACTTCAATCAATGTTGCAATTGATTTAGAACCTTTCATCTAAAATTTGTATAAGATATTTGAAGCATTTTTTTTTTTGAAGACATGAATATTTCATCTACATTTTCCTATACTTGTATACAAAAAAATATACAATGCATCTATCCTAAATTTGTCATATCAAATTTTATAATCATAGCTACTTTAAACTCTACAAATAAAGTTCAATTGTTCCAAAAATAGATAAGATCATCCACATAAAGATTTAGATAAGAATATTAGTAGTTGAGCTTCTAATAAAAAAAATTGGAATCTAAATGACTCTTTAAAAAAACAATTTGTTATAGGTATAAGTCTATCCTTGAATAACATAGTCTCAATGCCTACTTAAAACTGTACAAGGCCTTCTTTAATCTATAAACAAGTGTTCTCATAAGTTATTTCAAAACCTCTAGGTTGTGGCATTTATACCTCCTCGTCAATATATCCATTAGAAAAACACCCTTTGGATCCATTTGCTAAATTTGTCAACTCTATTGAGATGCCAAAGCCAAAACCATAGAAGCATAAATCCTCAAAAAATCACAAAAATCTTAATTTTTAAAAAAACTTTGGCCGAAATTATTTTTCCCCAAAAAATCTTAATCTAATTAACCGTGATTTTCAACAATTTATAAGGGTTTAAATCGTGAAAAAAAGCCCAACCAACCCATTATGAAACCCTAACTATGCAAAATTGCTATTTAATTGAGTTTTTTCATTGATTTTTAGCACAAAACTGAGCCTTGGTCATTGAGATGTGGTTCACCATCAAAGATTTGCTAAATTTCATTAGGTTGTTGAGGCAAATCACGGGTAGGCGACCTTGATTGGACATATATTTCTAATAGATGTTAGGATATTAAAATAGAGACACATTCTTTGGTATGCTTCTTTAATGTTAAAGACATTAACATGGAATGGTTAAGAGATGTGTTGTTTTTTCTTTGTATCTCACACTACTATCATTTGCCTTACGCTCGTAGTAATATCTTCCATGTATATAAATCCAAAGACACAATTTAGTGGGAAATAGTAGACAATATCATAAATACTAAGGCTTCAATCTATTTTTTTTAGCATATATTAACCTTACAAGAGTATTTTCGAAAAGTAAATATAGAAATTCAAACTAAACTAAAATGAAACTCTATTGTCTTGATATCAACCTAAAGAGGTTTGTTTTCTTTGAATTCTTGTGATCCAAACTATTCAAATGAATTTTAACATTTCAATTGTCAACAATAATACAAGGTGGTTGTTTAGATTATCAAGGTTAAGTTGGGACAAATTCTCTTTTCATATGCTAACAAAGTGATAAATTGGAGCTTCAATTTGACACTGGCCATCAAGTTTTAATAGCAAGTGGGTAGGGTAGTGACAATTGTATAATCAAGTGGGAAGCATAAGTATATACACAATAGTACATAGACATTGTGGAACCGGAAGCAAAATGGTTCCTATCATAAAGATAAAAATCAGCTTGTAGTGCTAAAAAAAATGAACTATAGCAGCATTTTATATCAAAATGAAGGATTGTTTTGACTATATTTAAATTTATTATATATTTTGTTGGCTTAATGCTAAGTTGTTAATTGGTGAAACTTGCTACTTAAATGCATGTTCTGCATTTGTCAAGAACTACATTCCATTTAGAATCACCATATACATGAAGGTTCAAAAGACTTGCAAGGAGTACAATATCAATACATGAATGCTTTAGACATATATAGTGTAGCATTCTATGCATGTTAAATATGTATTAGGAAAACTAATACATGCCTTGAGAGAAGTCATGCCCTAGTCTTGTGGGCTTATCTTAATCCCTCCCAAAACAAGCCTAGATAGATTGCAGTAGCAACTCTTCCATTGAAAGGAAATGTTCTTTGTGATTTGATTTTCCATTGAAAATTTTGTTGGACTAATCACCAGTGTCTCCCTTTGGATTTGGGAAATGGACTAACCGCCTCGCGTGGATCCGTTTATCTCTAGCATTTGTATTGGGCGTTAATAGGTCAATCTTTTAGTGCAACAATAAACATGTTCCAACAAGTGGTATCAGAGTCGTGGTCATGGGTTTGAATCCCCTCGGATGACATTGAGGGGGGATCATTAGACTAATCATCGACGTCTCCCTTTGGATTCAGGACATGGACTAACCGCCTCATATGGATCCGTTTATCTTTGGTGTTTGTATCGGGCGTTAACAAGTCGATCTTTTGGTGCAACGACAAATGTGTTCCAACAACTTGTACCAATAATCTCTCAAATTCTCAACTCAAAATCCATTAAATTATCCACTTATATGCAAAATCAAAGAAAATTTACTTGAATAATAATAGCTAAAATTGTGGTGTAAATAGTTGCTCTCTTCTTTTGCACTAGCAAAGCTTTATTATCTAATGGAAAAATATTTAACATTTCCTTTCTTCTTTTTACAAATCTACTAAAATAGTTATCAATGAGAACATATCAATATCATTTATGGCCTTTCAAGATTTAAGATTTTGTTTCAAAAGCATTCTCTATTACTCTATTTTGAGCTATTTGATTCAAAACATATTAAGTTGAACTTTGCAATTGCTTTCTTTGTCATATAATTTCTCTTTGGCATTGTTCTAGAAATTGCAAGTATTACTAAATCACAAATATGAACTAGTTAATTCCCATTTTGTAATGTATGATGTCTGCTCAGCAAAAGAAAACCATATTTTTAATGACTTTCTTGAGCCTGAGGATTTTTTGATCCTAGACGCCAACTTGGATACTCATGAGGTTGAACAACTTAGGAGAGGCTCTAGACCAAGAGCTTCATCATCAGGACCTGCAGTCCTCTAGCATAGCTTTATTTGTAGTAGCAAGAGACATTGGCTACGTTTGATTTTTTGGAACTTTGTACTTAGTTTATAGGTTAATTTTGTACAAACTATATTGTTATTGAAATTTTATCAACTGCAACCATCTAGTTATTATTTATGCACTATGAAGTATGCTTTGCGCAATGCCAATGTAATCAGTGATATGAATATAAACACAAAATCCTATTTTCTACGATTCATGGGTTAAACTCTATTTTATATGTTCTCTATATCTCTATGTTACGGAAATGCCCTTAAATTTCAAAAATAAAGTAGTTTTTGTCTCTTTTTCTACAATCTTTTACACTTTTTAAAATTCAAATTTTTCAAAAAATATTATACTTTTGGTTTGTCAATTTTTCCCCAACATTTTTGGCTGCTATGGTCAAAACCAATATGATAATTATCCATTCACATGTGTTACAATTGCAAATGTTTTAAAATAATCAATACCTTCCTCTCAAGTGTGCCCTTTGGTTAGCAATCAAGACTTATGCTTATCAATGCTTTCATTCAACTTGCACTTGGTTTTGTACACCCACCATGTACCAACTACTTCCTTACTATGAGGTAATTTAGCAAAATATTGTGTTTCATTATTTTCAATTGTTTATAACTCATTATTCATTACTTCAACATAAGAGTTGATGGATGATTTTTTTTGTATTCTTTGGTATTTCTAATAATTTCTTATTCCCTCACAAAGGATTCATATTTTTTTGCATTCTTGAACTTCATCAATCACTATTTATTTTTCCTTTATTTCCCTTTTTTGTATTTTGATTTTTCTTACATCTTTGCTTATTACCAATTTTTGCCTACTGGAACTTACAACTTGTATACTTTTTTTTTTATCCATACTTAATTAAAATGCATTTTAGCTCTTTATCATTTAACTTAAACTTTTTTCATTTGATATGTGTACACAAGCGACACATTCAAATATACTCAAATGATCAACACTTACCTTAATTTCAAACAATTTTTATTTAAGAGTCAGTTTTTGAACTCTTTTTATTGGACTTCTGTTTAAAATGTATACTATTTTATACACTACTTCTACCCAAAAAAATGTCCATTTTTTCCATTTATCATACTATGTTATTTTGAGAATGGAATTCTTCTTCCTTTCAACAACTCCATTTTGTTATCAAGTATGAGAAGTAGTGGACTCTCATGATTTCATAATTTTTGCAAAAAATTAGAAACTAATTTGATTTATACTAACCTCCATTATTTGACCTTATTAGTTTGGTGTATTTATCACTCCATTTTTTAACCAACCTCTTAAAGTTTACTAACTTTTCAAACACTTTTGATTTTGTGGCCAAGTTTTTCTTGAGTAATCATCAATAAAGTTCAAAAAATACATTGATTTATTTCAAAAATGTTTCTATATGGCCACACAAATTTGTGTGAATTATATCAAGATGTTGTTTAGCTCATTTAGATTTACCAATAGAAAAGCTAGCTCTACATTGTTTCCCAAAAATAAGATTGCCTTCAACCATTCTTAATCTCTTGAGAAAAATTAATCCACTAAAACTAAGATGACCATGTATTGATGTCAAATTTTACTTTCATTCATTTCACTAGTCCTTAATATATATGGTTTTCTTATTGGTATATATAGGAAACATCTTATCATGTATCATCTTTGCTCTTGTAGTAATTGGATTCCTTTCTAATTTGTCTCTTACTATACACTCATATGTGTAACAACCATCCCCTTTTTACAAGGAAATTACAAAGAATTTTTCACCAAATAGTTAATTACTAATATGAAGGTAAAAAGTGATACTTTTTAAAAAAAAGAAAACATGCTACTACATAACTATTTCCAATTAGATATAACAAAACATTTGTAAATACTTTTCCTACTGAAAGGATTATCTTCATTTACTTTTTGCATCACAATTCAATGATTTTAATTAAGCTATAAGCAATAACTTAAAGAGAATAAGGTCATAAATCCTTATCTGGATTCCTTCTGTCTTCCAAGACTCATCATGTCGTCTGCAAGAGGGAGAGCATCACCCAGGTGCTTTACCTCCAACCATGGACTTAAGCGGTCCCCCACACACCTTCCTAATTGGAAGTGACCCTACCGAAGGGATTAGTCAAGAACCCTCTTAATTCTGTCATCTGAGCTTTGGTGTTGTACCCTACTTAACTAATACCATTGCACAACTATGGATACCTTCCAACTATGTACGACATCTTGGACTAGCTAAGTATCTAGGTCACAATGAACTGGTCAACAAGTGCATGCAAAGACAACTACACTCACTATGGTCATAGTTTTTGTATCATGGATACAATCACTAATAAGAGCGAAGTCATTTGTTCATCCACTCTACTCAACTTGGAATACCTTTCCTGACCTAGGGTAAACTGGAACTGTTGTTCGACCCAATGAATAAATACAACAAAACTTATAATACAACAAAACTTGTCTTACTAAACATAACTTAACTAAGTTGATAAGGTGGAGGACCATTCTTGAACTGTCGTGTTATTTAGTATAACTAACGAGTCTTGGCAACTGCCACTGGTTCAAGTCCTTATTTACTAAGTCGGTAAACGACCAGGCTAAATTACTTGTCTGGCCTTGAATACCCACATTATGTTCTGGTATCTTCTTGGAACTTGGCAATTGCCACTTATTCAAATCATTACTATTAACCAAGAGAATGTTTGATCTCTTACTCTATGCACATACATTTATTATGGATGATTTACTATCATCAACAAGTTTCACTTAGTCGCAAACTGAAAGGACAGACAATGTACAATATATATAATAATAAATATTACCCTTAAGCTGAAGATTCCTTCTTCTTAATATAGTCTTGAATGTTTTGTATTTTAGCTTGTTATAGAGTCCTTCCTTAAAAAGGGAATCTATTCACTAAGTAAATAACACATCTGGATTATAGGTTATTTCTAACTCGAACACCCGAGTTACTTCCATGTAACTACATGGGTCTTGGCTACAACCACTTGCTCAAGTCTTAACCCTAACCCTTGAGAGTGTTCACTCTCGAGATAAAAACTTTAACCAAATCTTGACACAAACGATATCTTCTTGACTTTCCTAGTTCTAATATAATATGAAAAATACTTAGACAAAGTTTACAGAGTAATGGTTAGATCTTCATTAAGTATATAACTTCCTTTAGGTTTTAGTCCTTCATGCATTTCAGCGAAATCTTGTTAACTAAGGATAAACACAATCGTAGACCAATTGGCCTCATTTTGCAATAACTTCACATAACATAAATGCTTACTCACTACATTTGAAATATAACTGATTTGGTAAAAGAATACCTTGGCCTAAAATTCTTTGGTCAAACCCTACCATGAAACAAAAAATTTTACCTTCTCACCTATTCCCAGATTTCTTTAACAATATTGATAACACTGTGCGATTATCAAGGCATACACTTGGTCATTTAAAAGATTCTGACCTAATGTTGAATTGAACTTATTGTTCAATCAAAGGTAAACATAAAGAAGACTTTTACTCAAAATTACTTGAATTTTGAGTCATAACTAGATTGAGTTGATTTAGTTTCATTTCGTGTCGAACTTCCGAGTTACACATTGTAACTATTTGGACCTGGTGATTGCTTCTAGTTCGATATGTACTTATTTTGAGAGTGTATACTCTCAAGATTAGGACTCCAGGCATTCCTTGCTGACAAAAGCATAAGATTTGAATTTAACTAGTCATGGAAAAGTATAATGACATCCACTTACATTAACCCGATCCAAGCATTTTCAAATAAGGGCATATTAAGAAAGTTTACCCCACAATTACTTGATGCATGTAAAACCAAGATAGCTATACATTACACCAATGAGCTTTAACATGGTTCCCTTCAAGAACTTTAAATGTGAAACCTTTGTATTCAAAATAAGTTTAATGATTGGATAAGATAACAGTCCATTTCTTTAAAAGTGTAAAGAGACTCACTTTAACAATGATAGTTTTTCCAAGGCATAACTTATGCAAAGGATGGTTTGAAAATGTAATGTTTTCCTCGAACTGCCCTCAAGTATACTAAATCTTTCCAACAATTCAAAAACTGACCTATCTCAACTTGGAGAAGCAAAGACTTTAATAAAGATACTTACATGCTCATTTAATATGGTCAACTCTATCACTGGTTCTAATAACCCAATAGCATCCTTTCATACTCAATGAAATTGTTAAGAGTAGAGAGTAGAAAATCCACAAGAAACTTTCCATGAT
Organism: Sequoia sempervirens; assembly: GCA_007258455.2. Lineage (NCBI taxonomy): Eukaryota > Viridiplantae > Streptophyta > Pinopsida > Cupressales > Cupressaceae > Sequoia > Sequoia sempervirens. The sequence continues at coordinate 29,254 of VDFB02041441.1, forward strand.
CAGTAAGAACTTCTCAGATAAGGTAAAGAGTCATGCCTGTACTTGGACTGGCACGTAATATGTGACTTTTCTTCTTAGTTCGGTTGTTCTTGCTCTGAACTTAGACTTTAATGATTCTTTGCTCCCCACATTGCACACATGGAGAATGTAGAGAAAAAGAAAGAAGACTCTTTGAAGTTAATACACAGCTATTAACAAGTTGCTGTTCTTTCTGCACATATGACTATTGTTTTCTTCTTTCGCTCCGCAGAAAGCTTTGCACGCAGGACAATTATGATAAATGATAAAGCAGCTTATACAAGCACAAAAGACCCATTCCAGTAGCGTTCCTTCTTGTGGTTTGCTCAGACAAAGTATTTCACGATACCATGCGCATCACCAAGAAATCTGTCCATTAATTACTATAACACTACCTCCAGATAGCTTTGTGCGATTCCTCTTCCCACCTCCGAACCCAACAGGAATAGCATAGTTCTCTTCTTCAGATTCCCCGACTTGATTTTATCCTACCGCTAAAAGCAAAACCCTTCTATGCACTGTGCCAAGCCCCTACCATAGTGTGAGGATTCGAGCTCGAGCATGGAAGAATCGAACCAGATAACTCGTATGCTCAGTGTGACCGATAGAACCGTCTACATGCAATGGAACCACCTTGTCAGTTATAATTGTTCTCCGCGGGCTCTCAAGCAAGATGGGACAAAACAGGACTAGGAAGACTCGAGGTTATTCATAGTGCCCTCGCAGACCAGCATGCAAAAATATCACGGCCTATCCATGGCGAAAAATACTTTCCAACCCCCCCTGTCCCTCTTCATGGCTTGACTTTCTTTTGTTTTGAATCAAAAACTAACTTCCTTTCCCCGCCACGTGATTTCAGTTATCCTTCCGATAGGTTCAAGAAGAAAGACCCCTTTTTTTCAGCAACAAACTGTTAGTGAAGCGGTTGGAGATATATATCCCAATATCCATCCTCCCAAATGAAGAGCGGTTACTTGAATTATAGTTACGTGGTGCATACATGCATAGGTATTTAAATTCCTATTAAAAGGATTCTTGCCACCTTACAAAGCCAGATTCAGGTTTTAAATTGGTTGAAGATAGTTATAGAAGTAGGAATCATGCAACAAAGGCCATGATGGCAAAAGAAGATTACTATCATATAAATATGCTATCAAATTCTGCCACCCTGTTGATTTATAGTAGCACGACCAAACTAATGTATTGCTGGCACAAAATATTTTTAAAACTGAGTTTAAATGAATAATAATAACTTAACTCCCCCAAACGCTGCCATTTAGTGGCTTCCTGCCCAATCAGAAAGGTGTAGGACTGGCGTTTAACAATACATATAAATGCTTGCCCAATATATATAAAGTTTGGTCCGACAAAAATGGGTCGAGCTTCCTCCTATCGCGACTTTAATAGCCAGCTAAAGTATTCTATGACGAATATCTATATGTATACATATATGCATTCCTTAAGTTCAAGTGTATATATATACACTTATGAATATAACATTGATGTAGAATCATTACGTACGTACGTACTTATATTCTTATGAGTATACATGTATACACATATATATTTGTTCCTTGTAATAACATGTCCATATACAAGTATGTATAAATAGGTATACATTATACACGTAATGCTTACAAAATTTCATAATTAGTTGAGCTCACATTAACTTGAAGAAACAAAGATCAAGCCACAACTGGGTTCTACTTACCAACAAGACGTTACCGACAACCCTAAATATGTATTGATCAAACGAAGTCAAACACTTGACCTATGCAAACTCAGATGGCATTGCTAAAGAATTCATAACTTTACCCCTCTCCCAGGTGATACTCCCCCTCTCTCTGGAGACCTCTCATTGTTCCTGCATTTCCACTCAGGAAAACAAATGGTAGTTGGTCTGAAACCATTACATCAATATCATATCATGACATTTTCATTAATCATTTGTTTAAAGAAATAAAATCATCTCATAGTACTTCATTATATTCATGACATTGGATAATCATTAGCATTCCATTTATATGCAGTAACATATCATTGTACAAATTCATCTTCACATGCAACTTTCAAGGTTTCACAATCTCATGATTCATCACATTACTTACCATAGAGTGAAAAGTTATTTAGGAATCTAGGGTGGGGTGTAACAATATGTATCAAAAGTTACTAGATTATAATGTTTTTTCATTTGTTCAATAGAAAAAAAATATTTAAGTTTTGGAACCAATAGTGTTTCATTTATATGCTTTACCTCAACGTCATCAATTGTAATTGTACTAGTATCCTTGACTTAAGTCCCATGGGACTATTTTTTTCTCAATAAAATTGTTTTGGTATGCTTCTCATCTAAATTGGTGAGAAAATTTTCATTAGATATCATACTAGAAGAAAATCCAAAATCAAATTGCTATACTATAATATCATTTGTAGAGTATTAGTTCAAATTCACACAAAATTTTGTAATCATACAAATTCCAACTTTTTCTAAACACCCAATTCTTAGTGTGGGCAAGAATGAGGACAAAGAAAATACATAAAAGATAATTGATAGCTAACCAACCAATTTATAATAAAAGCAAATCATAGAACTAATGAAGTCAAATTGGTTGAATGCAAATAGGATTGCATCAATGTCAAAATGACAAACTAACTCACTCAATTTTGATACATGCAATGTAAGAAAGAGAATGTATTGAAAGTAAAAGAGGAATCCAACAGATAGATTGGTCAAGATCTATGACAATTAAAAATGGGATCTAACATAAACAACTAATTCATTCAATTTTGATACATGCAATGTAAGATGGAGAATGTATTGAAAGTAAAAGTGAAATCCAACAGATAGATTGGTCAAGATCTATGACAATGAAAAATGGGATATACCATAAACCATCTAATATGTGTAATAAGATGAATAATTATTGATGGTAGACTGTCTAATATTACAATAATTTCACAATTTAAATAATAATTCAAGAAACTAAATGCTCACGTTGAAATATTTAAAGAAATTATTGAAAACTTAGAAATTCAAACTATTAAATAGTATCTTGCATTTCTTAACTGGCACTCTAAAACATATTGAAAATATGATAGGATCAACAACTGAAATACCCTTCTTGAATTTTGTATGGCTCCCAATACTTGCATATACCTCAAAATGCCCAAACAAAGTGTTGCAATCAAACTAGGCTTACAAACCAGTAGATTTTGAAGAGTACAGCCATACTAGATGAAGATTTGTGACCAACAAAATCATTTTTTTATATAAAACAATTGCAGTCAACTTTATCAGGTTGTATGGACCCTTCTGAAAACTTATATTCTATGCAACTCTACCCTTAATTGCTACGAATAGCAATACAGTTGAGAAAAAACAATACATCTCCTCCCCAAAAAAGTTAGTTTTGAGGAGAAAGATCTTTGTTTTGAGATAAAACAAAGTTACTTTGGAAAAAAAAAATTAAACCACCATGATTTTGGGGAGTTGGTAGGTCTGATAGTCTTGTTCTTTCTTTGAGTGTCTTGTTTTTCGTTGTTAATTGTTGTCGGTTGTGCTTCATGATCCATCTTTTTATTGTACAAGGGTCAAGACCCTTTCAAAACCCTACTTACCTAATCAAAAACATCTTATAATAGAAAAATAAGATAGTGACCAAATCAAAATGCCTTAAGAAATAATTGGTATGGCCGATCTGAAGAACATCCTATATGGATAGGTAAAAATGAACTTGAAAACAAAATATAGATTCTTGAAAGGTATGGCAGGTTTGGCAACAATAGTACGACCTCTTCACAATAAATATCAACCTAGAAAATCAGTGCTTTAGTTTCTTTCTATTAACTTTAATGATTATTAGGAAAGTTTACAATTGTACAACTTGGTAAATGACTTAGCCTGCACATTAAGATTTAGGCCTCACATATATTGATTCTATATCATTATTAGATAATATATCAAACCAAAAACTAAAATAAAGGTTGCAATAAATAATTTAATACAAAAAAACTTCACTAAAAATTAGGAAGGTTTTAATATTCAAAGCTTTAAAAATGTCTAGAAGGTTTTATGGATGCACGGTCTTTTTTTAAAATGTGACGGCTTCACAAAATGTCTAATTTTTCATTTTTAATTTTATTTTGAAAAAAAAAAATTTATTTTATTTTTTTATTAGATAAGTAGGGAAGGGTCATGATCTCATACAAAGCCAGCAACAAAAAAAAATCAGTCCAATAGAACAGATTGGCAAAACAACAACTAGCCAGAAATAGTAGAGAACTAAACCAAAATGACCATCAAGTATAGGCACATGGGCCAATACCCATATTATCATCACAGCTCGCAAGCCACTTATCCAAACCAAAAACAATAACATCAACAAAACTAGCAAGAGGCCATAAGCCATTAAGCATAATCCAAATAGTCTTAAGTTTTCAAACTATAAAGTTATAAAATTATAATTTAAGTGTTATTTTAAAAAAAAATGTCATACTTAAATTAATCATTTGTAAAATACTTGATCCAGTGAAAAGGAGTGGAAGAGTAAGGAGCGAATAGAAGAGGAACAGGAGCGAAAATTTGTAGAGAAATTTAGATGTGGAGCACCTCATGGCAAGCAAGGAGTGGTCAAGGCAAATCTAGTTGAAGATTGGGAGAGAGAAACTAGCAGGGAAGCTAGGCATGCGAAGCAAAAAGGGAAACATACCCTGAACATATTAGGGCTAGGGAAATAAATTAACCTTGGTGAGAGTGCAGGGAATGGACAACCTCGGATCAAGGTCAGGATGGTTGGAATAGATGGCAAGGTAGGTAGAGGCAAGTCAATTATAATTCTGGCAATCAAGACCACTGGAACAAAAAGAATCGAAGAGGAAGAGGTAATGTGAATGGTAGGAATGGTTACCGGAACCCTAGTTGGAATCACAATCATTCTAGGGAGCTCAGGAGAGGTGAAAGGTGGGAAAACATAAGAACACCAATGAACGGTGGGGTATGTGCAGGATCATCATGGAAAAAATAGGAACTTAAGTGGCGATGAAAATTCAGAAAAATCAGAGTTAGGCAACTTGACGTAAAAATTTGAATAAGTTATCTATATTATTTCAAAAATATGTAAGAATAGAATCTGTAGAAAATTGAATCTAGTTTCTAAACTACTAGGGTTTTTTTTTAATAATTATTTGGTGAAAATTTGAAATTCCAATGCATGCCATTAATACTTAAATTTTTGGGAAAAAATAAGTAGGTGTTTGTCCGACCACCCTAACCACAATAAAATGATAATATTTTTATAATATTTTAGATATAAGTAAGAGAGGACTCATGTCGATGTGATGCATATTTTTGTAATTTTTTTCCAAGTAAAAAATTAATTATGATTTTTTTATTACAACTTTTAAAAATATAAAAACTCGTATGTCCGACCACCTTAAATTGGTCAAAACTTCATGAAATTCAAAAAAAAAAATCCTATAGTATGCGAAGCATAGAATGTGACGCATGTTTTGGATTCAAAAAATGTGATACTGTTTGAAAGCTATAGATGTTTTTCAATCAACCTATCAATCAGGACTTACTCGTAATTCAAATAGAAAATGAATAATAATTATTTATTAAATTCAAAGTAAAGCATAATTTATATTGGTGAAAAGCTAAGAATCTCCTTTAGAAACCCTTTTTGTTTCATCAATTTTGGGTTTAAAAAAAGTCATCAGCCACATGGGCGAAGCCTAGAAAAGCAAGGTAAGTTGTTAAACACGTTATTCGTGTTGACTTCTTAGGATTGGCATGTCCTAGCCAAATTCCAAAGAAAGCCCGAGGCTAACCCCTAGGCAATAAGGTTTTTGTCAGAAATATCGGATATCCAATTTGAATCTAATATCTGATATATTTTATATATGATTTTAAAAAATGTAATATAGTTTATAATATATGATTTAAAAAATGCAATAAATAGTTTGTAGTTTATTTTAATATATATCTAGTTTAGAATATACAATATAGTTTATAATTTAATATATAATATACAATTTATGATAATCTCTTACGGAATTATGTATAATATATAATATATTATATTATTATGTATAATATTTAAATATTATTTCTATATTTTAGTTAATGTATAAATATATATATATGAAATATTATATAACTAATTAATATTACTAATATATAAAATATTTAAATATTCTCTCTCTCTCTCCTTCCCCTTCTTCCTCTTCCCTCTCCTTCCCTCCTAATTCTCTCTCCTTCTCTCTCTCCTCTTCTTCCCCTCTTCCCCTCTCCCTCCTAACTCTCTCTCTCTCTCTCTCTCTCTCTCTCTCTCTCTCTCAAGTCTCTCCCTCTCTCTCAAGTCACAATAGCACAATAGGCAATTAGCGTCGACTTTTGTGTTAGATTTTAGTGTATTTTAGGTCATGAATTAAACAATTTGGCTAGTGCAAACAGGCATGGTCAACTCGACATCGGATTTTGCGCTGACTTTTTTGCCGGATTTATCGCCATATTTAGTGCCAAAAAATCATAGCACCTTCGTTAGCGCCTAAAATAGCGTTGGGAAGTAACTTCGGAAATTGTGCCGAAATTGGCGCCCAATTTGGCTTTTGGATTTGCTTACATGTCTACTCCCATTTTTGCTTCTAGTTTTGCTTCTATTTTTGCTTCCAGTTTTGCGTCCAATTTTGCTTCCAGTTTTGCCTCCAAGTTTGCTTCCAATTTTGCTTCCAAGTTTGCTTCCAATTTTGCTTCCAGTTTTGCTTCCGGTTTTGCGTCTAGTTTTCCTTCCAGTTTTTCTTCTAGTTTTCTTTCCAATTTTGCTTCTGGTTTTACTTCCAAGTTTGCTTTAGTTTTGCTTCTAGTTTTGCTTCTGATTTTGCTTCTAGTTTTTCTTTTGTTTTTGCTTCCAGTCTTGCTTCCAGTTTTGCTTCAGATTTTGCTTCTAGGTTCGCTTCTGGTTTTGCTTCCGGTTTTGCTTCTAGTTTTGCTTCCAGATTTTCTTCCTAGTTTGTTTTCAATTTTGCTTCTAGTTTTGCTTCCAATTTTGCTTCTAGTTTTGCTTCCAGGTTTGCTTCCAGTTTTGCTTCCATTTTTGCTTTTAGGTTTGCTTTCAATTTTGCTTCCAATATTCCTTCTAGTTTGGCTTCCTTTTTTGCTTCTAAAAATGTTTCTTGTTTCGCTTCCATTTATTAATTTAATATTTTTATTTCAATTTAATTAGTTAAATATATCGTGCCTCTTAAATAACTCATATGATTATAGAGTAAGTAATTTAATTATTTAACTCATATGATTAAATAATGATATAATTATTGTAACATGATCATCTATAATTAAAAAAAGTGATTCAAATATCTATAATTTAATTGAATTTGACAACATCCATTCTGAGCAGTAAATTAAAATCATCATACTTAATAAATATCCATCCAAAAATCGTCGACCACTTTTAATATATAAAAATTGACAAATCATTACTGATAAGATTGAATCATCATATATAACTAAAACAAGTGAAAGTCAAATATTCTAGTACATCAAAAACATGTCAAAATGATACATGTCCAATAGTCAACATAAGTGAAAATGATACATGTACAAATGATATAAATAAAATTGATAAATTATGTAACTCAAATTGATACAAGTCAAGGTGATACATGTCCAAATGATATACTGAAAATAATACATGTCAATATGATACAACTCAATAATATAGTACTGGAGGCTGTGAAAATGATACATATGATAGTAACCATGAAAAGAGTCATCATAACGATATATCAGCAATGATCCATGATGTAGTCTATATGATCATAAATGTCACTAGTTAATATCGCCAACTGTCTCATCATCATCATCACCATTGTCATCATCATCGTCATCATCATCATCATCATCGTCGTCGTCGTCGTCATCACCGTCGTCGTCGCCGTCATCATCATTGTCATCAGCCTCGGTGTCTTCCATATCTACATCATCATCATCCTTTTCCATGTGATTTGTACTGGAAGAACCAATATTTTGTGGATCTATATCATGTTGAGGATCATCTTGATCTTCTGGAAGACCCGTGTTCTGCAAACAAAAAAACATTTAAAATGAAAATTTATTATTTATTTCATGCAATAATTTATTTTTCTGTTATATATCTAATATTACAACATATGAGACGAAACCGTAATCATATTACATCATATCAAAGTGCACATACCATAATAAAATTTCAAAAAAGTTACAGCTAATACTGGTGAGTCAAGAGAAACTTCAGCTTTCAAAAACAAAGCCAATTAGGTTGGCAGATTTGTGGATCAGGCCAGCATTTGGTGGAAGAGGAAGAAAGATGACTAGAACTCTGGAGGCCCACCATAATGGATTTCAATATTCAACCATGAGATCAGAAGAGAGAGTTGATATCATGTATCAAAACATTAAGCATGCATTCTTCCAACCATCAGAGAAGGAGATGATTAATTTGCTTCATTTTCATTTGTATAACAATATCACAGCGTGGGAACCAAGAAGACCAAGGATGTCCAGTTTTATGTGGAGGTAATGGATGTGGTCCAAACTTTAGGAGGGGAAAGAAGGTCAATGTATGATCCTGATGAAATTGAGGAAGAACAACAAAGAGGGATAGGAAAATAAAATCAATCTGAGTTTCAAGGATTTGTCAAGCCGAGTAAGAGAGCTATGGGAGGCGACCTCATCTAAAATATTTTGAACTAGAGTTTGATATACCATTTAGAGAGCTTGGTTTTCATGGAGTTCCTTTCAAAGCCTCTTGCTTTTATTATTCCTATGGTAAACTATTTGGTAGAGTTGGTGGAATTACCTTTCTTAGTAATCACTATTAGTGAGATTGAGATTGTTAACCTTGAGAGAGTAGGACTTGGGAAAAAGGCATTTGATATGGCTATTATTTTCAAAGACTTCAAGCGAGATGTACTCTGCATTGATGCCATTCCTCAATCTTCACTTGATGGCATCAAGGAATGGTTGAACTCCATGGATATAAAGTATTATGAAAGCAGAATGAACTTGAACTGGCGACCAATTTTGAAGACTATTACTAATGATCTAGATAAATTTATTGAAGATGGTGGTTGGGAATTTTTGAATATGGAAGCTAGTGATTATGATTCTAATAATTTAGAAGAGTCAAATGAAGGATATGAACCCTCTGATGTAGAAGAGGAATCATAATCAAATTTCATGTAGCCACTATCAAGAGTATTACAAGCCAACAAGATGGAGGGAATTCTTATATAAGGATAATTTTCAATGTTACAGGTATCGACTTTAATGCCAACTACAATGGAAACATTGAAATTCCCTAGCAGTATTTATGTTAAGGAAATTTCCTTTAGATGCAAGGATTCAAAGCACATCAACCATGTGGTACAAATGATTAAATCCCAGAGACGATCTGTAGCAATGAAAGAGTCTGAAAAGGCAGAGAGAGCTACACTGGTGACTCAGGAGAAACTTCAGTTTTCAAAAACACAGCCAATTAGGTTGGCAGACATGTGGATTAGGCCAACATTTGGTGGAAGATGACGAAAGGTGGCTAGAACTCTAGAGGCCCACCATAATGGATTTCAGTATTCAACCATGAGAGAAAAAGAGAGAGCTGATACCATGTATCAAAACATTAAGCATGCATTCTTCCAGCCAGTGGAGAAGGAGATGATTACTTTGCTTCATTTTCATTTGCATAACCATATCATGGCGTGGGGAACCAAGAAGACCAAGGATGTCCAGTTTTATGTGGAGGTAATGGATGTGGTCCAAACTTTAGGACCTGGGAGATCCTGATCTCTGCCAAGAGGTATAAAGTTAGATGAATTAAGTTCACCTACATGTCTTCCAAAGTTTACTTCCAATTTTTATGACTATTTTTCTTGACCAGTGTCAGATTTTACTTACAAATTTTAAATTTCTTTCTGGTCATTTTGATGAGGATATATTTAGCCAATGTGTAAGCACCTTTTGTTTGTATCACAAGTATCTGTGCATTGCAAGAATTTTGATTATCTATGGTCTACAGCTATGTCGTCTCACTTATTGGATCTTCTATTTCAATTTTTTCTATGGCCTTCTCTGTTTGAGGTAGCACCTGACAATCCTACCTCCTTTCCTTAGCTGAGAAGTGGATTTGAATTTGGAAATACTACACTTTAAAACTAGCTATGGTTTAAGGAGAGTTATTCTAGCTATGTTGTTGACACCCTCAATCTTCAACAAGGAATTAGATGCATGGACTGAAATGCAAGCTTTCAAACTTAGATTTGAATGTGCATAATTTGATTGATTAAGTTTTTCACAGGCAGTTGTCTTTACATTACTATTATGGATTGTCAATACGTGTAATAGTGACTGCATCCTTATCAAGTTTGGCTACCCTTATTCAAAATGCCTTGGCCTTTGTACTCAATACAAAGTTGTGCATTGTTATTCCATATTTGTAACATGTAGGACATTTAAGGGGTACAACATATAGAAATTTAGTACTATCATCCAGGGAAAACTTACAGATGGTGTATCAAGAACAACATAAAATGCTTTTATTATGGTTAATGCTTTCTTCCCCCACGCTGCTAATATTTTCCCCAAAACATGTTTTTATTATTATTTCAACGCATCTCAAAATTCAATATATTGATTAACATTTGTTACACATTTCAGTTGTTTATGCAAATGATGCATATATGTTAACTCGATCAGTGTTGTTACTTTGGTAGTTTGACTTCTATGACAACCAGCCATTAGGCCATTGTGTGCGTGAGCACATTTGTGTTTTTAGTTAGCTTTTTTGGATAGCTCTACTGGGTGTTGAGGACATTCCATTTATCTTTTGAATGTTAAGAAGTTAGAGTTTCAAGGATTTGTCAAGCGAGTAAGAGAGGGAGCAGCCTCATCTAAAATATTTTGAACTAGAGTTTGATATACCAATTAGAGAGCTTTGTTTTCATGGAGTTCCTTTCAAAGCCTCTGCTTTTATTGTTCCTACGATAAACTATTTGGAAGAGTTGGTGGAATTACCTTTCTTAGTAATCGCTATTAGTGAGATTGAGAATTGTTAACCTTGAGAGAGTAGGACTTGGGGAAAAGGCATTTGATATGGCTATTGTTTTCAAAGACTTCAAGCAAGATGTACTCCGCACGTACACCATTCCTCAATCTTCACTTGATGGCATCAAGGAATGGCTGAACTCCATGGATATAACGTATTATGAAAGCAGAATGAACTTGAACTAGTGGCCAATTTTGAAGACTATTACTGGTGATCCAGATAAATTTATTGAAGATGGCGATTGGGAATTTTTGAATATGGAAGCTAGTGATTCTGATTCTGATAATTCAGAAGAGTCAAATCAAGGATACAAACCCTCTGATGTAGAAGAGGAATCAAAATCAAATGAGGAAGGTTTAGAAGATGAATCTCTTGTGGAGTCATAGGAGGACGAAGAAGAAGAAGATTCTAAAGAGGAGGAAGGTAAAACATGGGATGAATTAGAAGCCGAAGCCAGAAATGCAGATAAGGAAAAAGGAGACAAGTCTGACAATAAAGAGGAAAGGTAGCAATGAAAGGTAAAAGCTATAGGGAAGTCTCGGGCACCTGATATTAGAGATTCAAGAGGAATTTCTGCCAAGAGGCATAAAGTCAAATGAATTGAGTTCATCTACATCCTTCTACTATTTATTCACGCACATAAATGGTCATCTTGTAATCATAAGATTTGAGATCTAACTACTCATCCTACGCATCAATAAACAACTCAACACAAGAGATGCAAATTGACATATTAACACAACAATATCCAACTAAGTTATTGAAACTCAACTATTGATATCTCGTTCTCCATCCAAATTACAAAATCGTTCCATTTTTTTATTTTGTAACATATTCTTTTCATATTGCTTTGGATGGCGGCCATATTTCTCCTCCTGTCAAAATATGGCATATGGACTACTTAAACTAATTAATATGCAATCATTTACTTTTTCCAAGGAAATAAAAAAAATATATCATTTAACATATTAAATATACTTACAAATGTACAGATCAAGGCATGTAAACCTTTATGCCCACTGCGATGCGTGGCACGAAGTTTCTCAAGCCTAGCCTTGGAGGCCTTGTCCTAAAACATATACTAATTCAATTTAACTATGCACAAATAAAATTTAAATATCGTTAGGCCCGTTAAGTTAGTCAGGAAGTTAGAGGCCACAAGGATTCATGTGGAAGGTGATTCCTTGATAATCATCCAAGCAATAATAAAAGGAGGAATTGATAGTTGGCATTTGCAGGGTGTGATTAGGAAAATTATTGAAGAATTAGCTCTTTTTGAGGATTATAAGATTAGTCATGTTAGGAGAACAAGGAATATAGAAGTAGATACCCTCTTGAAATGGGCTTTAACGTTTGCAGAGGTGGATGAATTTATAATTGAGGATTTTAGAGGAGTTTCTTTGGAGTAATTTTTTTCCATTACAGTTAATGCAAGGTGGTGTTAGTTAGTAAGTAGAGGATTTTTTTTCAAAATTATTGAAGGACATGAAGCATTGATGAAGGTTTTGCTGCCGGTGCTGGACGTACGTTCGGCGTTAATGGTGATGGCCAAAAATTTTCTATCTAATGAAGTTTTTCCTTGCATTTACTTTGATGCTTCTTGGTTTGCGGGAGTAAGGAGAGTGTTAGGACAGCAGTGTGAAGTATTCTAGTGGCTAATGTACCAGAGAATAAATGGAGGCCAACTTCACACTAAAAGCAAGGAGGGAATTGGATCCTTTTGTTGGAAAATTGATGGTGAAGAGACTACATGGCTTGTTCATGTACAAGGATGTGAAGGTGGCGCAATCTGTGCAAATCATTCTAGGTAATGGCTTCAAAGATTTGAAGCACATATATCAAACAAATATGGATATATACCCTTTAATCATGGCGTGGGGACTGGACTTAGGAGAGTCGGTGGAGGTTGTAAGGAAAGTGATGAAAGCGTTGGTGCATAGGGATTTCTTAGTGAACATGGAGAGTATCTTGGAAAGGGCTATACTAGGACAAGGCTTTAATGTGAGAAAATGCATGTAAGGTGTGGACCCGGAAGTAGCAGAGATAAATCACCCTGTTATTAGGTGGCCAGAAGGAAGAACCAAAGTTGTGTGGAGAGAGGGTGTGGAACGGGGGTGGAAAGCTTTGAAACTGTGTGTCAAATTAATGGAGACTGAGGAGATAATAGCAAGACTCAAAGCCATCGCCAAAGAGGAGCTATGTGAGAAGAAGGGTTTGCATCCGAGAACTAAGGTGAAGCCGCTCATGGAATTGTGCCCATTGCATCTAGGAAGCGCCTCTGGAACTTCCGCGTAAACTCAATGATCATTTTTTGCATAGTTTACTATGTTTAAGCTAGATGTTGATGTATAAGCTTAAGGGGTTAAGCCCTGTTTTTGGTTTCGATATTGTAAATAGTTGGGGTTTGGGTAGTAGTTGGTTGGATAGTTTTTAGGAAGTTGTGGTAGGGCTTTTTGATCCGTAGGTTTTTATTCTGTTTTAACAGACATGATGTGATGGTGTTGGAAAAACTTTTTATTTGGAGCTTTGTATATTTTGATTTATCTTAAATAAAATAAAAATATTATCACCGATCAAAAAAAAATTAAATATCGTTTAATAAATTTGATATAATCTTATGAGAAAATTAAAATACCTACGTACTCTCCTCACCGGACTTCCTTTGTGCATCCTAGCTTCGTGCTATAATATTTTGAGCCAAAGCCCAAATGGGTAGGGTAAATTTTTTTGTTGGTTTCTCAAAGGTTTTATAATTTATAATGATGGGACAATTTAGTGGTTGCCTGGATAGGTTAGGCCATGAACCAGTAAAAAATCATGAATTCAAATGCAATACAAAGAGCAGTAAACAATCACGAATTCAACCAAGAAAAAAAATATATAACCTTACCTATGGTGTCGCAAACTAAATTGAATTTCTCATCAATTACTAGTAGCGCCCTGCTCTCTTCCTTCGCGCGGCATTTTTCCCTTTTTTTCGTCTAATTTCTTCCTTCACGTGAGAAACTTTTAAATTTTGTATTTTGATTCAGTAGTTGGCACTTTAGTCAGCCTTAATTAATGCCAACTTTAGCACCGACTTTTGGTCGTTAATGTAATCAGTTTGGGCTGCCTAAGGTGGCGCCAAGTGCACCTAATTGAGCACTTATCACAGGATCCAAAGTGTTGGAAATAATTCCAACTCCTGCCTTATTTTTGTGACCACCACTATCTCGTGGCTCCTTCATCAGCTCGGTGCAATAGAGCGGTTTTTACCGTTGTCCCGCAAGGTGCTTCATCCTTCTCAACGATAGTGCGGTGAAAGCTTCGGTGGCGGAACATGATTCTTCCTTCTATTCTTGGTGGTGTTGCAGTGACTCCTGCAAATCTTCTACCATTGGTGTGCAGTAGTGCAATGATCACCATTGTCCCATGGCTCCTTCATCAGCTCAGTGCAGTAGAGCGGTTTTTACCGCAGTCCCGCAAGTTGCTTCTTCCTTCTCGGCGGTAGTGCGGTGAAAGCTTTTGTGGCAGAATTTTTATTCACAGAGGAGGCCATGGAGAGAGGATGTGGATGACATAGAAATACTAAATCACTGAGAGGAAAGTAGGTGGAAATAGATGAGACAACATTGATTAAGCACTAGATTTATTTGTATATTTTGTTGTGTGAGAAAAAATTACTAATGACCTTTTCATAAATGTGTTTGATAACATATCATGTCATTGGAAATTAGGGGGGATTCTTGTTTTACAGTTGACTTAAGGAATGCCATAAGTCGATTGTCAGCATTTACAACGTATGTGGTTTTATGAAACGTTCATGTGTGAGAGACATAGAGATATTATATTTCATTTTAATTTATGACTAAAGGTTCATACTAATTTACTATTCTTAGATTAGGTGGGTGACCTTCAAGGAGATTCATGAATCTGAAGTGCCTAAACTTTGAAATGCTTCAGTAATATTATATTGTACTTGGACAATTGAAAACCTATTTTTATCTCCTAGCAGGGTTTTTTATTTTCCATTATAATTCTAGACCAAACAACATTTGTGGGGATGGCCTTTTACACCAATCTTAGTTTGTATGAAGTTCACGAACCTGTTGTCAAGCAGTAAATTCCTTTCATAGATAGGAAATGTAATGGCTTCATTTAAGAAAAGATAAGAAGTCTCTTTCTGAGGGTGATCCATATGCAAAAAGTAAAAAGCACATAGAAAAACAATAGTACAGTAGAAAATCAGATTCAATCAGTTTTTGATAAGGAAAAACAAGTTTTGAAGAGGGCCCGAAACCCTTTGTAATGACGCCAAGCTGCAAAAGAAATTAAACCACTAAGCCCAGCAGTCCAAAAAACCAAAAATCTGACATAAGATGGAACATTAGCAACCCATCAACAAACCCAAAAGCAAAAACCATCAACAAACTTGTTGAACCAAAAAAGGAAGCACCAGCTATAGCAAATTATCTAAAACATTAGCCAAGGCCATGTTCTCCTTGATGATGCATACTAATAACATCCTTCAGCTCCTCAATAGCAACAACAACCCTCTTTTTCATCTTGCTCCTCGTCCTAAGGCACAGACCCGCCTGCATGTCCTTCTCCAGCACAAGAGTAGAAGCTTCTACTTTCTCCACCAGGTAAGAGCCACTAATCTCTTCAATCATTTCCTCCATATTACCCAAGTCAAGTGGTTTTTTGGTTCAATTCAGCGCTTTCTCATTCAAAACAGAAAGACCCATAGCAATGGTCTTTAAAGAGTTATTGTTGATATTGACCACCGTTTTCAAGTCCTCTGACATCTTTCCCATTTTATCCTCTAGACTTGACACTCTTTCATCTAACATTTTATTAACAATAACTTCTAAAGAGGGAATTCTTTCCTCATGAGAAACCCCCAAACAATCAGCATCGACCAGTAGCTTATCAAGCTTAATATGCATTGATTTCACTTTGCCTTTTATTTCCCACTCCTTTCAGTTACCTCTTAGCATAGCAACATAAACATCCTACCAATTTTTCATTTGAAGATTGAGCTCCTTAACCTCAAAAAATAACCACTTAACCAGGGAAAGCAAGTTTCTCATCCCATCTTCATCCATTCTACAAAACATATTCATGTCAATTTCATCCCAGTTAACCAGAGGCTAACCCTTCTTCTCCAAGTCAACAGGGGCATCAAAACAATCCCTATTTTGTTCATCCTTTTCTTCAGCTAGGGAATCCTCGACCTCCATAATATCCACCTTTATCCTCTCCTTATCTGGTAGATTCTCCAAATCACCTAATGTCTCTAGGCGTTTCTTCTTCACTTCCTTCTCCACAATAGAAAAATCTTGAGAACAATTAACCACATCAATCCCCTGCATATCCATGGGGCCAGTCTCATTAGGCTTCACCTCCATCTTAGAGTTACCCATATCATCAAGGTCACTCAACTGACCACCCAAATTAACCGGCACCTTAAGCCCTTGCATTGGGGAGCTCTCTAGCAAACCATCCTTACCAGGAACAGGGTTCCCCAATGAAGCATTATGAACACAATCAAAATTTGAAGGATCCACATCACCTACAGGATGACAACCCTTCAAACCCTCATCACTCATAGGATGACAACCCTTCAAACCCTCTTTTCGAGAAGACAACGTGGGGTTCACATTCAAACTAGGGGTAATCACCTCAGCGCCTATCTCAATTTTCCTTTTGGTTGAAGCTTTAACTTTTTTCATGCCTTTGGTTTTCCCCTTCGAATATTTTCTCACAAAATTAGTCATAGTCTCTCGCAACTCCACATCAGTCTCATAGCCCTTACCCCATTCTTCTAATTCCTCATCCCTTTCCTTAGAGCCCCCTTCATCAACAGACATATCCTCATATTCTGACTCTTCCTCCTTTGAACTACCAACCCATTCACCAGTAGAGTCCCCTTTTTCATACCCATCATTTTTAACTCCCTTCTTACCAGGAGTTTTAGGGGAGATCGAGATCAACTTTAGCTTGATATGAGCAAAGATAAAACACATAAGCCCTTGATGAAGAATTTCCTTCTTAGAGTTCTTTCTGTGGTACTCAATACTCTTCTCCATAGAATGTAACAGGTAAAAAGGAAATGAGACCGAAACATTATGCCTAAAATGATTTAATAGCATAAAATGGTGAGTGTAAACCATAGAGAATCTACCTTCAAGGGTGAAGTAGTGCATAATGGCCAACACGAGGTCCTTCCAAAGCGGCTTCAGGGACTTCTTAGCATAACCTCCACTTTCAATTTCCTTAATCTTCTTCCTCTCATCATGTTTAAAGAAATTTGCAAAAGCCTTCTTAGTCACTCCCCTGTCTCTAAAAAACTTTCTCCCAGCAATTTAAAGACCAATTACCTCTGCAATAAAATCCTCATCAATTTGAAACGCAATGCCCTAGTAATGCAGAGACCTCCCATTCCATCCTTTCACAAAGAAATTTGTTACATCAAGGTCCATTCCTTGAATTCTCTGCATAAATTGAATAACCTCCCCCAATTCCTAGTGCTCTCACATAGTAGCATTTTTTTGAAACTCTTCATAGGAACTTGACTCAATTCTGCAATGGTCACCACCCATAGTGATAGGCAACAAACGAAAAACCCAAGAACACTTGGAAGAAATGAAAAAGTAAAATGAACCAGACGCTACTCAAAACAATACAACAAACACCCACAATACGTGTGGGCTTATCATTCCAATTAAAACCCTGCCAAAACTTCCAGCCCATCCTTCTATGGAAACCAAGGAAAGAATAATAAAACTGAAAGATCAAAGGGTAGACGTGCAAAACGCAACTTAAAATCATAATGAAAAACCTTTCCCTAAGAACATCTCCCCTAGAAACAAGCCAGCTGGTCATCATTAGAAATACACTTCAAATTAAGAGGAAGTGATTCAAAAGAATCCTACTCAGATCTCTCAGCCACTCCCGTGTTGGCAACCCCATCAGCCATCATGTTTGCTTCATGAAAAACATGTGTGATTTTGATCTCCTCAAAAGAGTTAATAATAGATATCGAGTCGTTAATAAAATTGGCAATTGACCATGAAGAAGGACATTTCATCATCAGACAATTAATCACATTAAGAGAGTCCCCCTCTAGCCATAGTTTAGAAACACCTTGTTTCTTAGCCAAAACTAATCCATGATAAGCTACTGCAACCTCCGCATAAAAAAAAAATTGTATAGTAGAAAATCATATTTAATCAATTATGTCTTATTTCACTTGCACACTTATCTAAAAGACATAGGGTATTCATCATACATTTCCCTTGACAAAGAAAACATGTGCTTTCGTTTATTTTTATTGTATATCTAAGAAGTGAAATTGTTGTTACATAATGATGCATTGAGAAAATAATATATGCCAAAAAATACAAAGAAAATGTTTGAAATTTAACATGCAACCTATTGTGTTGTGCTAAAAGGAATCAAGATTAACTGGGACAAGAAATAAAAATAAAATTTTGATGATTGTACTTAAAATTGAACATGATATGAAAAGTGTGGACAATGATGGTGTTGAAATTGAAAACTTTGATTCTGATGACATTACTTTTTTATGTCATTAGAGATAAAGAGCACATACAATTTTATATACATAGCAAATGAAGATTTGAAACTAGTAAACTGAAAATGTAAACACTGTAAGAGTTTTCCTTAAACAATAATTCACATACTTACAAAAAAGGGTGAAGCATTTTTTATTCAAACTCTATTTTCTTTAATAGACATAACAATAAAAGAATATTTACAAGAATATATACATTGTTTCATAGAAAATAAGGAATGTTTCATAGAATACATCTTTAGAATGTAGGAACTTCCTCTGTTGGATATTTGGAAATTCCTACACACAAGTTCTACTTCAGAGTGAAAACACCTGGAAGTGTTTCACACCAGCTCAAGGTACAATCATAAATTAATGCATGTTGTTGATTATTTTAGATGGAGATTGGAGAAAATACAAAGCCTGGGTGTTCAACTAGCAAAAGAAGAACATATGTACATGGGCGTGGACCTAAAACTATTAAAGAAACAATTCAAATGAGCGAATGTGAAAAGACAAGCAGATTTATGATTTTATCTTTAGAATGTACAAACTTTCTCTATCGGATATTAAGGATGTCAAGTTGGATCAGAAACTGGATAAGCAGATTTATGATTTTATCTTTAGAATGTAGGAACTTCCTCTATCGGATATTTGGAAATTCCTACACACAAGTTCTGCTTCGGAGAGAAAACACCCAAAAGTGTTTCATACCTGATCAAGGTACAATCCAACTTGGTTATGGCATTGATAACAATCCATTTTTTCCTGAACTGTCCATACCCAAACGTTGCATCACAATCTATTATTCCTGCACATAAAAATGCCACATATTAACCCCTTCTAAATAAAACTCAAAATACCATTAAACAATGAGTCCCCTATATTAGTAAGTAAGTAGGTAGTCTATAGGGCATAGTTTGATTTTATACAAGGATGCTCATGAAAGGAATCTTCAAGTGACAGTGAGTGAGTTGTTTGAGATTGCAGTTGATGGTGCAATATCCATTCTTAAAGGTAATTAGCAAAGCAGTAAATGTGCAAGAAAAACAAATTGTACACAACAAACAATTCACAATGTTATCTTGCATAATGCCTTAAGTTTGAGTACAAAAATCTCATTGTATATTGATGAAATTAGTGACCTTAATGGTCAATCACTAGTAACCATGATTTTAAAACATGTTATTGTGCTTATGGAGGCAATATTTTAAGCAAGGCGGTGAGTGGTGGTTTGGAAGAATGGCAGGTATAAAGGACTTGCTTTATATGCATACTATGTAGTCTAGCTTAAGACAACGTTCTTAGAAGAGATTGAAGGTGGATTATGGAACTCAAGGGTTACCATGATAAAGATTAAAGCAAAGGTTGAGATCTATTTAAAATCCATTATCATGAAGATATTAAAGATGTCAAATGCAAAACCCTAGGAGCTGGAGTAATGAACACAATGTGAAAGAGGAAAGTGTGCTAGGGTAGATTTAGGAGATCTCCACATTATCTAATCACAAAAAAATACATTATTTATTTATTTTTTAAAATTAAAAGAAATTATTCTAAACCATATATAGGACACATTGATACTTCAAAAGCATCTGATTTATTTTTTAAAATTAAAAGAAGTCATTCTAAACCCTATATAGAATACATTGATACTTCAAAATCATCTGAAAGAATTTGAGATTATGCAAACAGATGTCAATTAAATACCTGGATTACAAACAGTAGCGCAAACATTGTAACCCTTGTTGATCAAAGCAGGAATGAGATAAACAACAATGAATCATATGCCTCCTATCACACACATCTCCTTAATATTCTTTGTCATTCTTTATTGAAACACTTCTCAATTTTGGCGGGCTACGCCTGAAAATAAGGTTTCAACAAAGGTTTTATTGTATGTTCATTAAAATAAAAACTCCATTCCGGCAGGCTATGCCTAAAAATAAGATTTTGATGAAATTTTTAGAGTATGTTTATTAGAGTTTTAGAGTATTTTGGTGGACTATATTCAAATAGATTGTGACTGACATGATTTGTTGCATTTAGTGTTGTAAATGTAATTATGTCACGATTACTGTACTACCATCGTATCTTATTATACCTGTTGCGGTATGGTGGTGTTTTTCCCTTCCCTTCTATTGTTTACTGCACTATCGCCTTGCTCAAGGCTTCTTGTTGTGGGTTTGTGGTGTATACCGCTCTACCACATATGTTGCTCACCTTCTCGGTGGTATAGCAGTGTATGCTTTTGATCATTACTTGAAGAGTGTCGATGAGACAATCTTCTTTGTCTTACCGATATCTCAATGTTTCATCGGAATTAGATCTTATCTTCCTCTGATGTTGGTTGCCAGTGTCAATGAGACAAGTTAATATCTCTTGCTAATATGCCACTGTCTCATCAATATTTTCCTTCGGCGGTATTTCTTTATATATCAGTGTAACTCTGCCATGTCGCAGAGACTCATGATTATCATTGCGGTATGGCGGTGTTTTTCCCTTCCCTTCAACTATTCACCGCACTACCACCTTGATCGAGGCTTCTTGTTGCAGGGTTGCAGTGTATACTTCTCTACTGCATATGTTACTCACCTTCCCAGTGGTCTAGCGATGTATGCTTTTGATCATTACTTGAAGAGTGTCAATTATACAATCTT
Source organism: Sequoia sempervirens (assembly GCA_007258455.2). Classification (NCBI taxonomy): domain Eukaryota; kingdom Viridiplantae; phylum Streptophyta; class Pinopsida; order Cupressales; family Cupressaceae; genus Sequoia; species Sequoia sempervirens. The sequence goes on from VDFB02041441.1 coordinate 50,568, forward strand.
ATTTGTCTTACCGATATCTCAATGTCTCATCGATATTACTTCATTATATCCAAGAGTTGTGTTTCGCCGAGCACTTGTAGATATACCTTGTCAATGTGGCGTAAGTGATTCTCTCCTCAATATGCATGTATCTTGTTGTCATTTCACAGTTTTACATCAGCGATGAGACATATAAATAAGTCTCTTCGACATAGGCGTGTCTAAACTGGCGCTACACCCAAAGCTAAACTCGAAGCTAAAGTCGGAGCTAAAAGTGGCACTAAACTTGGAGCCAAAGGCAGTGCTAACGGCGGCGCCACACTCGAAGCCAATATCGGCGCTATAGTCAACACTAATTTAGGCACTAATGTAGCACCGAATTGTCCTGATTAGCACAAATAAATGCCAAAAATAGCATCATCCCAATAAATAACGCTGACGTTTTCAAAAAATTGGAAAAAAATACATTAAAACAGTGGGTGGAAGCAAAAAAAGGAGCAAAATATGGAGCAAATCACAGGGATTTGTTGTAGTGAGTCTCTCCCTCCTACACCCTCTCCCTCTCTCAAGTCTCTCTCTCTCTCACTCACTCCTATGTCTC
>VDFB02041441.1:51580-101980 GCA_007258455.2 Sequoia sempervirens
CCTCTACCCTCTACCCTCAACCCAATACCCTCTACACTCAACCCTAATCCCTCAACCCTATATCATCAACCCTCTACCCTCAACCCAATACCCTCTACCCTCTACCCTAATCCCTCAACCCTATACCCTCTACTCTATACATTGGAACCTCAAACCTATACCCTAAACCCTTTACTAGCATCCCTAAACCCTCAACCATAAACCCTTAAACCTTCTACCCTCTACCCTCTTCCCCCCTCCCTTCCCCATCCTAATTCTCTGTCTCTCCCTCTCTCTCTGTCTTTCCCACCCTCCACCTCCTAATTACTCTTGGGTATATGTGTGCAAAAATAGGATATCTGATTTATAACACCAAAATCTTACTGATACAATACATTTTGAAATGTTTTTCAAATAAAATATCGAATTTTATTCGATATCATATTTTATCTGATATCGGATTTTATCTGATATCGGATTTTATCTGATATCGGATTTTATCTGATATCGGATTTGTGGGCCATAGAAAAACCTCAAGTGGGTTGTTTTGGGAATCCCAATGGACCCTACATTCTATTTGTAGGTGAAAAAAATGCAATTTCAAATAGGAAGAGACAAAGATCAACTTTTTGGAGCATCTTCTACTCAAATTTTTCATAAGTAATCATTTTTTTAGCATCTGGAGGTATAATGGGGAGTAGCAGTCGTCAGAAGCAAAAACATAAGAGAAAGCTTACAAAAGAAAAAATTGAAGCATATAGACAAAGAGAGAGAAATTAGTAGGAAGAGAAGACAAGGTATGTCAAATATTGGTGAACCTGAGCCCTTTGGTCTTTCAAGTGAAGAGGAAATTGAATATGTTCAAGGTGAAAATGTTGAACATGATATTGAAATTGGGAATAAAAATGTTGAAATTGATATTTAAAATGTTCAATGTGAAAATGTTGGAATTGAAGATGTTGAACATGATATTGAAATTGGGAATGAAATTATTGAAATTGATATTGAAAATGTTCAAGTGAAAATGTTGGAATTGAAGATGTTGAGCATAATATTGAACCAAGTGTAACTTATCTTTCACCAGATTACATGAGAAATGAAGAACCTTGTGTGGAAGAAAGATATATTCCAAATTCAAGACCTTCAAGAACCCCTAAATGTTTAATTGAAATTTATGAGAACATTATAAACAATTTTGAAGGAAAGAGGTCAACACGAACCATTTGATTGTGCGCTACGTAACATTTTAACCAATATTATAGCAATAAGACTGTTAACTCTGAAATTTGCACCCTGTTGAACTTGATGTCCAACAACTCCAAGGTAACATGGGAATGATCTTATTTTGAATGAGACCAAACCTTCAGAGAAGGTTGGCTTCCTATGGTACTCACCTAAATTACTAATTCTGTTGAGGGAAAGAGTAAAAGATAACATAAACTGAAATAATTTTATCTCTATGGTGATGCACCTAACTTTCCTAGAGTCTGCATACCCAGTTTATATGCATAATTCTAACAATGAATGAATCTAGATTACACAACTCACCTTTCATATATCATTACATCAGTAATTTATAAATAGGTGTGGATGCTAAAACTCTTAGAGGGAAATATAAATCTCTCAACTAAAAGTGATTGCACTTATAACACTAATTATAACCTGCAATAACATATATCTCTGCAAAAGGTGTTGGATTTAAGACAAAATTACAAGGAATAGAATAAGATTTCACTATTAATTCAATCAATCGATAAGGCACAAAATAAAGTATAGTGTGATAAGGTAAAATACTCAATATCATTGATTTTCAAGTCCTTCACTGATATACATGCTCAAAATGTTGAGTTACAAAACATGCTCAAACTGTTCAAGGATTGTGAAAGTCTCTTTCTCCAAAAATTGCATAAAAAGAACTAACTGAAAAAGAGTCACTTCAGTGACTATATGAATCAACTCCCACAAAAAATCCATAAGAATAGGGATCCCCAACTGATTGGGTCGGATGCATGAAAGAGGCCTAAAATATAACACCTATATCTCCTCAACAAAGGCTCCAAGATGCAAAAATAATCAAGTTTGACTATGTCAAACATGAAGGCATAATAAACCATCTCTAAAAGCTCTCAAATCCTCATAACCAAGTCAAAAACAACTCCTAAATCCTTGGAATATGTTTGCAAACTGATCTAACCTCCCTAGATTCTCTCAAAAGTCATAAATTAAAAAATATCTTCTATTCATCCATGACTTAGTCATATAACACATGGTTCACTTTTATTGCATTTAAAGGTAATGCTTTAAATTTAATTAATTTATAAGATATTAATCAAATTTAAGAATTTAAAACATTATTCTCCATGCATTCAGTTAAAACGTCAAATCAAGATATTACTAAGTCAAAATATTGATATTGAGCATGCCTCACACAAGGCATATGAGAAGGCACAAGTTTTAGCCACGGGGTATTAATTGACAATGTATTTTTTTTTTTAAAAAGAAAAATGCTTAACTCTTGTCAGCCAAAATTAGGGGTACAAACCCTAAAAAACAAAGTTGAAGCAAAAGCATTTTATTTTTAAACTTTCTTGAAGCTCTCCTTCCAGCCACCATAGGGTTTCACAGAGGTCTATACAAACATAGATATGGTGGATTTATGAGTTCTTCAATGGCTTTCAGCCTACATTTTTGTTGTTAACAAGATCTGGTAAGTGTTTATTTGAAAGCATCTCCCCTTATTTCCCTTTAATCTTTGAAGAAAAATACGTTGTTGTTCTTGTATATTTTATGTAGAAATTCCAAGCTTTGTATTTCGATCTTTCTGGTTTTTGCATATCCTCACTTTCATGTACTCTGAAGCCCATAATCAAGCTCGGTCTTTGCATATTCTATTCATCTTTATGTTGCTTGACCTGCATTTCTATGGTGACGGCCTTGCTTGTCAAGGGTTTCATGTATTTTCAATGTGTTCTTCTAGGTTTATGCTTATTTTATATCCGGCCGCCATGAGTTTATACGCAGAAAATAATAGATATTTCTTGCTTTTCCTATGTATTTTCTATGTACATCTTTTGAAATCTAAAGATTTCATGCACTTATGAATAGAAAAAAAGTGATTCTAGGTCGCGGCTATATCTTGTTGCAAGAATCTTTTGGTTTCTAAGTTACTCAAAAAAAATATGCTTCTACGTATTTCCATTAAAGATGGCCATAACTCGGCCTTGCTTGCAACCTAGGATGAATACCAAATGCAAAGGGAATATATGAGTAACTGTTGTCTTTTAAGAGTTATACTGAATGCTCCACCATTTATTATAATTGTCACTATTTTTCTACTCACTGTGTTATCGGCTATGAAAATTAGTGTATCCACTGTCATCATGCTTTGGTCTTTAAACTATTTTTAACCTTTATTTAGTTTTCAAGCCAATGTTGCTCACTGTGGAAGCCATAACCCATCAGCAAATATTTCAATCTTTCTATCAGACTATGTCTTTTGAGAGATAACCCTTATTGCATTGGTTGTCTAAAACCTTCCACTAGATTTTAGCTTTGTCAATTTACACTTGCCTCATCAGGATTCAATGATTGAAGTTATCCAAAACATTATTTTTCTTTTGTTGTCTTGAATACTCCCTATTCATCCAAAATCACTTGCTCTTGCTATACAGTTGCACACACAATATCACTGTTACTAAAAATTTCCTTGTCATAATTTTATTCTTGTGTTGGAACTATTTTTTCTTGGCAGCTCTGAAAAATGTTGGCCGCACTGAAGTTGATACTATTATGAGATGACTTCACTTCCTGTAGCTCTCATGGCACCACCTGTACCATAATATTTTGCTTGAAAACAAAAAATGCTATCTTTTAAGCACTTCAATAATAGTTGTTTTCTTTTGTACATATCCTACTGCTTCTTATATGCATATCTTTTCAGATGGCACAATGATATAGTTCAATAGGTCTACCAATTAAAAGTAATTTCCATGTTCACTGTCATATGTATTCAGTAACATGGTCTATATGCATTTTAGATTCTCATAGACATACCACATCAGATTTAGCACAATAAAAGATGCATTGGTATTCTTCAAAACTTGCATGCCTTTGTAGATTCTTAACATGGTAATCTATGTTGGATGCACTGAAGTGTACCTAAAAAGTTGTGCATAAATTATGAGTTGGACTCAACCCTCGTGGGAGCCACATTTCCACCACTCATTTTGAATTAAAACATGATTGCACCTGTAGCTTCACATGAAGTAAACAAGTTAGAAAAACTTATGTGTATTTCAAGTATGTTTGATAATTCTAATGGTTTTCAGGGACACTTGAAATGCACACAAAACTTATTTAATGCATATCATGACCAATTTATACATGCATAGGTAAATGATCATGTATGGTATGTAACCTATCATTTCTTAGAGCATTGCTCTAACAAATTGGTTTGACTTAATGCAGGAAACAGGAGTATCAAGGAACTAGGAAGGCTAGGACAGCTCGAGCAACAGCCGGAAAAGAAGACACAACTGAACCAGTCATTCTCAGGAAATGAATGGTTACCTTCCCTACATGTACATTCTTTTCTTCATTTACTTATTCATGTATATGTTTATTTTGATTTGTATTGAATAAGACAAAATCTAAACTCACGGCTTGTGTGAGTCAAATGAATATTTACGTATTCATAAAGATTACTTTTTTTAGAAGAGATTTGTAAAATCTTTCTTATGTTTCATGCATTTGTATAAATGCAATGATTTATGTTTTTTATAATCTTTTAAGATATTTCATTTGTACACATGAATGCAATGTAAGGAAGATAGAAAATGTACCATTTTCCTTTTAATATCAATGGGCTCTACATGATTAAGCCATAGGTGAAAATCTAGTAACACTTTTGGTGACATTTGCTGGATGTTTACCTGCTAAACATGTAAACCAGTAACCTAGATTTGTCTATTGGGCATGGAGTCACTTAGTAAACTCAAAGACAGACCTAAAACAACTTGTATATAGTTGTAACTCACTTGAGACTAGTTAGAATATCAGGACACTTATTGAAAACAGGAAAAACTGTTGAAATGAAACTACCTACTGTGTTGGAACAAAACTTGCATCTAATCTATAGTGCAACAAAACTTTATTCAAAGTGTAAAGCTAACATAATATTCACAAAGGTAAGTCATACCTCAAAACAACGTTTAAGGTGAATCCCATTAACTAGAATTGGCAAGATTTCTCCATCCATCTTTGATAACTAGAATGTGTTATGCTCCTTGCATTCAGTAATGATAAGTGGACCAGTCCATAAGTTGTAAAACTTTGAATGTTTACCTGGCCTACTCTTTAGTACATCCCACTTGAGAACATCACCCTCTTTGAAAATTTTGGGTGTAGCTTTCTTATCAAAGACCCTCTTTGTTTGGAGTTGATATTCCAAAGTCTTCATTTCTTTATCTCTTGTCTCTTCAAGCTCCATGAGCTCTGCATATCTAATGGACATTGGTTCTTGTTCTTCAAACATCTCCAACTAATCTACAATGTCTAGAGCTAGTAGCTCTACAGATAGAGGTAGTCTTGCCTATTTTCCATAAACCAGTACATATGGTGAGTTTCCAACTGATCTTTTAGGGGTTATTCTATCTTCCCAAAGATTAGATTTCAATTTAGAGTGGCAAAATCTTTGATTCTCCTCCATGGTTCTTTTAATAATCTTGATAAAAATTTAAAATTGAAGATTCATTAGCTTCTTTCAAAGCCACTACTTTTGTCCAACGTGTAAAATAGTTAGTGGTTGTAAGCACCCACTTGTGACAAGCACTGGAGGGTGGATTTATTGGTCTAATAAATTCAATGTCCCATATCATGAAGGGCTGGTCAACCTGAATTGGCTGCAAAGGCATAGTTGACATCTTTTCTTTTCTTACAAAAAAAGCACATTTTACATATTTCTTTGACCATGCATATGCATCCTTAAATAAGCTAGGCCAATAATAGCCAACTCTCATAATTATCTAGGTTGTTCTTGGAGAAAAGTGACCACCTAAACCTCCATTGTGAAACTCATGAAGTACTTTTTCTGTTTGATTGGTATCAATACACCTTAATAAAACACCATTCAGGTCTTTCCTGAAAAGAATATTGTCAATCAAAACATATGGAATGGATTTTAACCTGAAGTACCTTCTTTTAGCTCTGTCTAGACCTGGTGGACACTCACCAGTCTGTAGAAAATGGGTCATATCTTGAACCCAACTTGTTGCTAATGCAGGTGCAACATTCTGAAGCTCATTATCATTGACTAAAATAGTTTCTGATTCTAATTTCTATGTATCTTCAGGGGTTGAGGCAAGTTGCTCACAAAGACCTCTACCTCTGACAATTTTTGTGATTATGATGTCAACATCAAACTCCATAACTCTTGTGATCCAACCTGCTCTTTACTCACTCAGATCTTTACTTAACAGAAATTATTTCACACTAGGGTGTGCAACCATAACATGTATCCCATTGTTAGAAATCAGAGGCTTAAATTTCTATAGACTCCTAATCATAGCAAGAACATGTTTCTCAACAAATGTATATTTTTTTTCATAATCAGCAAGACCTTGACTAAAAAAGGCTATTGGCTACTCTAAATCATCATTATTTTTCTGAACTAGCATAGCAAAAATGGAACTAATGCTACCAAAAGCATATAGAATGAAGTCTTTAGAAAAATCTGGATTTACCATTGTTGGGGTTGATGCTAAAGCTTCTTTGATTTCTTCAAAGCTACGTTTGGCTTCTTTAGTCCAACTAAAAATTACATTCTTCTTAAGCATGGTAGTCAAAGGTTGTAACAAATTTGCAACATCAGGTATGAATCTCCTCAAAAAGTTGATTCTACCTAAAAAGCTTTGCAATCCTTTCTTGTGATTGGGTAATGGTAACTCAAGTATGGCCTTGACTCTCTCAGGTTCAATGGTAATTCCTTCCTTTAACACTATGTGTCCTAATAGTTTACCCTCATGAATAGAAAATATACTCTTTTTTGGATTGAGAGATATACCATAATCTATGTATTTTTCAGAAACTTGTTTAAGATGTGACAAGTGTTCATCTGCATTTCTGGAATATACTATTATGTCATCTAGATAATCAAGTAGAAATTTCTGAATTAAATTATGAAACGCCATATCCATGGCCCTTTGAAAAGTGGCACCAGCATTAGATAAGCCAAAAGGCATTCTTTGTTAGGCCATAGTACCCCACTTTGTTTTAAACATTGTTTTATATCGGTCCTCTTCCTTGACTAAAATCTCTAGTTATAACCAGAATAACCATCAAGAAGGGAAAATCTCTTTGAACCAGCAACAACTTGAAGAATATGTTTCATGGAGGGTAAGGGATAATGATCTTTTAAAGACGCTCTATTAAGATCTCTAAAATCTACACGTAATCTTATCTCCCCATTCTTATTTCTAATCGGAACAAGGTTAGAAACCCAAGATGTGTGTTTAATTGGAAATACAATACCCCTCTCAACCAACTTGGTCAACTCTTTAATCATTAAAGGTTCAAGCTTGGGGTTCAAAGGTCTTTTCTTTTGCCTAACAAGCTTGGCATTAGGTTCTAACTCAATTGTGTTTTGTGCAATATGAGGGTCAAAACCTTTTAAATCAACATATTGCCAAGTAAATCAGCATCTTCGTAATGGTCTTCTTTCACTTGAATGTTGACTTTACTCTTCTTAAGTTGGTCATCAGTGTTGAAAATAGACTCCAAGGTAACCAAGCCCTTGGTTAATTTGTTTGTCTTCAGCTGTATGACTTGATCATCATATTGTTTAAGCTTCTCTTGATTCACTATAGAAAATTGGTCCTCTTGGAGCAAAAAAGATAAAATTTGTTCATCACTATCAAATACCTTCTAGTTGATTGTATTATTAAGAATTGATGGCATGACTACAAATTTGACATATTGTTGTATTTTCTCCTTTTTCATATCATTTGGGATATCAAACTATACTCCAATTGGTGCAAGTCTATCAACATGTTTATTTTGATTTCTTGGAATAGAAACCAGGTTGAAGGCATCAAATTCCTCTATTATATCCCACACTTTGTTTCTATAGGACTTCAATGCATCATTCTTAGCAACATTTATGCCTCTAACTTGATTAACTATTAGTTCACTATCCCCATGAACCTTTAGGCAGTTTATTCCTCTCTTTTTTGCCCATTCAATACCTTGAATAAGTCCCTCATACTCAACAGTGTTATTAGAGCAAGGAAAATCAAAACAGAAGGTTGAAAAATACTTATCACCTTGTGGAGAAACAAGCATTGCACCTCCACCAACTCCATTTTTACTTCTAGAACCATCAAAAAACATCTCCCAAAGTTCATTTTGTTGTTCTAACAACTGATCTGTACTCTTTTCAAGGTTTGGAACCTCTACATCAGATTCATGAAGCACGTAATTACCCATACGAGCATCTTGAAAGAGATCTTCAGGACTGTCCAACACATTTTCTATTGCCCATTCATGTAACAGCACATTAGGAACACTCTCCGCTTGCAGCTCTTCAGCAACAGCAAGCTCACTGTCAGTAAAAATGACACAATTTGTGTTTGCAGCAGTAGGAACAGCATTGATAACACTTGGATTGTATGGCTCAATGTGATCCTTGGCCAACTTTTCAGATTTAATGGTAACCTTGGTTGAATATCTCATTCTAAACAACATATGTGACCAATCAGTTGACACATAACCTCCTATTTTAGTTGTAAATTCTTTTGATAGACACAAAGCAAAGAAAGGTGGAAGATCTATGACACATATATCTTGTGGAATTGAAAGGTTTGGACAAGCATGAAGTGTAAGGTTCAATACTTTGATAACACGTAAAGTATTGACTGAAATACCATCTAATTGAATAATTCCTTTCTCTAAAGGTTGATATTTCAATCCAAGTTTATCTGCTACTTGCTTGGGGCATTACATAACTGTTAGCCCCACTATCCACCGTACAGTTGTGCACTAATTTGTCACCAATAATTATAGACGCATAAAATAGAGGTAGTTTGATATCCTTACCCATTTCCTTACTTGGTTGTTGGCTATCCTTAGGGGTATTAGTAAACACGTCCCTATCTTGACCTATTGATGGTTCCTCAGACACCTTCAAATTAGACAAAGCAGACTGCAATATATCCTTTTGACCTGGGATAGCCAAAGAATCCCACATAGACATAGACACACTCATCTTTTTCATGTTCCCAATAATATTATAAGGCATAGTCGGATTTAACTTTGGATGTACCTTTACACCAACATGATCAGCTTGCATATATGTGGCTACTCCCTGGTAGCTCCTTGTGGATTCCTCTGCAAAATGTGAGGCTCTTTTGATGTAGATGGTTTTGCAGCTGTTGTTTTTCCTCTATCAAATGCTTGTTGAAGTTCAAAGGCTCTTTTCTTTGCTCTGGTATTTGCTGCAACTGGAGAATCATATGCATTGACTGGGCTGATGCAAGAAGTTGGGTACACAAAAAGCTCAAAAAGTGGAAATGTTTTTGTTGTTTTTCAGAATTTATCACACTTGGACTGAAAAATTGAGGCACTTCCACAATGAATCTTAAAAAAATTCAGTAATATGAAATTTAGCATTTTGAATCTAGTTTCCAAATATGTAAATTATTAAAATACCCAGTTTATAGAAATTACATTTTGATAAGGATCTATAAAAACCACTTTTTAAAAGTCCCTGTTTTTTTACCATACCAAGCAGGTGTACGGACAACACTTTTTGACCCAAATAAAATTATTTTGCTAATTCCTTTTAGGAAAAGAGAGCTAACAACATGAAGTTTGGTCTGGATTTTTTTTTGTAATTTTTGGTTGAATATTTTTTTTTTTATTAAATTTTTATTGGCCTTAATTGATGTTTTTTCAAATCAACGTGTACGGACAACATAATTGGACCTAAACAAAACATTTTTTGACTCTTTTTTTTTTCATTGTGTAGAGAATTGTCTGAAGTTTGGTCCCATATAATTTTTTTTACAAGAAAATCAACCAATAAAAAGTTATTAAAAAACCAAAAAAACCTGATATTTTAAGTTTAAGGACTAGTTTGCTTAGAAATTAATTAAAAAATAGCAAATGTAATCCAATTTTAACAAAAATTATATATTTAGAAAGTAGACATTGTGTTCTCTAATGGGTTTTAATTTTATAGACTCATTCAGAAAAAAAGTCCATCATCTATGTTGTCAAAGTTGGACATTCTTCTTCAATTTGCCTTAGTTTTTTAGTTGCAGGTCAAAGGCTAAGGCTCGGATTGCCAAGCCTTTTCCGAGCCTAAAACTGAGGCAGCATGTGGGTTGGAAATTTTGAATTTAAAAATTGCATACACGTTTTTACAAAACGTGTACGCGTTACAAAATGCATATGCGTTCCTTACTTTCTTGATTATTTTAAAAAATAAATACTTTTTAGAAACGCGTACGCGTTTCAAAAAGTATTTTTTTTTTAAATAATTAATTTTCATGTGTTATAAAATGTGTACGCATTATATAACGCGTACGCATTATAACGCGTACGCGTTTGATAGTGCATACGTGTTTTTTTAGAATCGGGTACCTGATCCTAAACGCATACGCGTTTTTTTAATAACGCGTACGCGTTTTCTGCGAGATTTTTTTTTTGCCGAAACTTCCCCTCTTCGTGTACCCAAATTCTTGCTTTTACCCGACTCCATAGAATTCTTCTCTCTGCCAGTTCAATAGAGTAGTGTCACTTGTAAGTTGCTCCTACTGTTGTGGAGCTGCATCATTAGATAGATTTTGCTGTGAGCTTGAAGCACTCTACACCATTAATGCCTGGTTTATCACTCCATTAGAGCATGTGGCCTGATTATGTGGCCGGTTGCATGGATAACACCACTCATAATTAGTAGCAAGGTTATTCTCAACAGGAACAAGGTCTCTCGCTATGCTAATAAGAGCTAGATTATATGCTTGAAAAGGCCTTGTAGCAATATTTTGTCTTTGACCCTCGTAATTACCTTGGTACAGCTACCTATTTCCTTGATACTATTGTTGTTGACCTTGAAAAGGATGATTTGCAGGTATTTTATATGACTGTTGCTTCTCTAAATTCACCAACTTGTTCCCAAAAGTCTATAAAATGTTCTCAATTTTTTTTTACTCTTTAATTTCCTGTAACTCCTGAGATTGAACTGGGACTATAGATTCTTGTTTACCAGTAGCTAGTAATGTTTGTACAATAGGTAATGGTGCAAAAGGTGGTATTTGAAGTGGCATATTAGGATGTATTTCTGGAAATATAGGCATTGGTGGCCTGGGAGCAATCTTTCCTGCTTGAATCAAACAATTTTTTTCTCTAATTGTTGTCTCATATGCATCTGGTAAAGACACCCCTCCCATCGACTGTGTCATAACAATTATGTCGTTGTTAAGTGCCTTCAAAAAGTATAGAAATGCATATTCAAGAGGTGGCCTCTTCATTGCATGGATTCTATCCCAAGTCCTTTGGAACCGAAAGTTGGAGTCATTCATTTGCTCCTGAGGAGCTCTCTTTATAGTAGTGAGCTGCTCCAATAAAGACAAGTTATCAAATTTGTCTTGAAACTATTTGTGCAATTTATCTCCTAACTCATCCCAAGTTGAAATGGTGCCAACTCCTAGACTAAACCATTGTAAAGCCCTTCCTTTGAATGATTCAGCAAGTTTCCTTACAACTACACCTTCTTGAGTAATATGGTGTACACCACACAGTGAAGCAACATCCCTTATGTGCTCAATGGGAGTTGTTTGATCTTCCCCAATGAAGATTGGAAAACTCTTTAAAGCTGTAACTAGTATGTCATTATGTTGTGCCAGATTTAATGGACTTCCTCTATTAAATGGCACAAAGGGTTGGTTTCTAGCAGCCATTATAGGTCTCTGAGATGGATTAACTTGAATATGAACAACATAAAATGAAGTAGAAAAATTAGAAAATACAGGATTAGCACTTGAAAAAGCAAAAAATGTAACCTTCCTTGCGCTGCTTGAAGGTGATGTAACTGTTCTAAAACTTGGTGAAGCAAAAGGAGTATCACTTTATCTTTTTGATGGTCTACCTCTTCTCCTTGGTGGTGAGGAAAGAAATTTATGTCTAACACCATATGGTGTTAACTGAACTCTCTTTGATGGAGGAGTTATTTTTTTTGTCTTGCCTTATCTTTTGGGTGGTGACAGCTACAGATATTCAAAATGTTTAGAACTCATGGTTTGTAGTCTTTTCATGTGTTGTAACAACACTAATTTTACTACTATTTCAGCTCAATGGAGTCGCTAGATATGTTGTAATAACCTCTAAAGGGTCTAAAAATCAATAGTTGCGCATCAAAGTAGTGAAAATCATTGAGGGACATGTCCCACTGGGCGTGCCAAAATTGTTAAATCTAAAATTTACACCCTGTTGAACTTGATGTTCAACAATTCCAAGGTAACATGGGAATGATCTTATTTTGAATGAGACCAAACCTCTAGAGAAGGCCGGCTTCCTATGGTACTCACCTAAATTTCTGATTCTGTTGAGGGAAAGATTAAAAGATAACATAAACTGAAATAATTTTATCTCTATGGTGATGCACCTAACTTTCCTAGAGTCTGCATACCCAGTTTCTATGCACAATTCTAATAATGACTAAATCTGCATTACACAACTCACTTTTCATATATCATTACATCAATAATTTATAAATAGGTTTGGATGCTAAAACTCATAGAGGGAAATATAAATCTCACAACTAAAATTGATTGCACTTATAACACTAATTATAACCTGCAATAACATATATCTCTGCAAAAGGTGTTGGATTTGAGACAAAATTACAAGGAATAGAATAAGATTTCACTAGTAATTCAATCAATCGATAAGGCACAAAATAAAGCATAGTGTGAGAAGGTAAAATACTCAATATCATTGATTTTCAAGGCCTTCACTGATATACATGCTCAAAATGTACAAAACATGCTCAAATTGTTCAAGGACTGCAAAAGTCCCTTTCTCTAGAAATTGCATAAAAAGAACTAACTGAAAAAGAGTCACTTCAATGACTATATGAATCAACTCCCACCAAAAATCCATAAGAATATGGCTCCCCAATTGATTGGGTCGGATGCATGAAAGAGGCCTAAAATATAGCACCTATATCTCCTCAACAAAGGCTCCAAGATGCAAAAATAATCAAGTTTGACTATGTCAAACATGAAGGCATAATAAACCATCTCTAAAAGCTCTCAAATCCTCATAACCAAGTCAAAAAAAACTCCTAAATCCTTTGCATATGTTTGCAAACTGATCTAACCTCCCTAGATGATCTCAAAAGTCACAAATTAAAGCATATCTTCTATTCATCCATGACTTAGTCATATAACACATGGTTCACTTTTCTTGCATTTAAAGGTAATGCTTTAAATTTAAGTAATTTATAAGATATTACTCAAATTTAAGCATTTACAACATTATTCTCCATGCATTCGGTTAAAACTTCAAATCAAGATATTACTAAGTCAAAATATTGATATTGAACATGCCTCACACAAGGCATATGAGAAGGCACAAGTTTTAGCCACGGGGTATTAATTGACAATGTATTTTTTTTTAAAACAAAGCAAAATGATTAACTCTTGTCGGCCAAAATTAGGGGTACAAACCCTAAAAAAAAAGTTGAAGCAAAAGCATTTTATTTTTAACTTTCTTGAAGCTCTCCTTCTAGCCGCCATAGGGTTTCACAGAGGTCTCTACAAACATAGATATGGTGGATTTATGAGTTCTTCAGTGGCTTTCGGCCTACATTTATTTTGTTAACAAGCTCTGGTGAGTTTTTATTTGAAAGCATCTCCCCTTATTTCCCTTTAATCTTTGAAGAGAAATACGTTCCTGTTGTATATTTTTTGTAGAAATTGCAAGCTCTGTATTTTGAGCTTTCTGCTTTTTGCATATCCTCGCTTTCATGTATTTTGAAGCCCATAATCAAGCTCAGTCTCTGCATATTCTATTCATCTTTATGTTGCTTGACCTGCATTTCTATGGCAACGGCCTTGCTTGTCGAGGGTTTCATGTATTTTCAATGTGTTCTTCTAGGTTTATGCTTATTTTCTATCTGGCTGCCATGAGTTTATATGTAGAAAATAATAGATATTTCTTGCCTTTTCTATGTATTTTCTATGTACATCTTTTGAAATTTGAAGATTTCATGCACTTATGAATAGAAAAAATAGTGATTTTGGGCTGCGGCTGTATCTTGTTGCAAGAGTCTTTTGGTTTCGAAGTTATTCAAAAAAAATATGCTTCTACATATTTCCATTAAAGATGGCCATAGCTCGCCCTTGCTTGAAACCTAGGTTGAATACCAAATGCAAAGGGAATATATGAGTAACTGCTATCGTTTAAGTGTTATACTGAATGCTCCACCATTTATTATAACTGTCACTGTTTTGCTACTCACTGTGTTATTGGCTATGAAAATTAGTGTATCCATTGTCATCATGCTTTGGTCTTTAAATTGTTCTTAACCTTTATTTAGCATTCAAGCCAATGTTACTCACTGTGGCAGCCATAACCCATCAGCAAAGATTTCAATCTTTCTATCAAACTGTCGCTTTTGATAGATAACCCTTATTGTGTTGGTTGTCTAGAACCTTCCACTAGATTTTAGCTTTGTCAATTTACACTTGCCTCATCATGATTCAATGATTGAAGTTATCCAAAACATTATTTTTCTTTTGTTGTCTTGAATACTCCCTATTCATCCAAAAGAACTTGATCTTTTTGTACAGTTGCACACACAATATCACTGTTACTAAAAATATTCTTCTCATGATTTTATTCTTGTGTTGGAACTATTTTTTTCTTGGCAGCTCTGAAAAATGTTGGTCGTACTGAAGTTGATACTGTTATGAGATGACTTCACTTCCTATAACTCTCATGGCACTGCCTATAGCATAATTTTTTGCTTGAAAATAAACAATGTTGTCCTTTAAGCACCTCAATAACAATTGTCTTATTTTGTACATATCCTACTGCTTCTTATGTGCATATCTTTTTGAATGGGACAATGATATAGTTCAATAGGTCTACTAGTTAAAAGTAATTTCGATGTTCATTGTCATATGTATTCAATAACATGATCTATATGCATTTTATATTCTCATAGACATACCACATCAGATTTAGCACAATAAAAGATGCATTGGTATTCTTCAAAAGTTGCATGCCTTTGTAGATTCTTAACATGGTAATCTGTGTTGCATGCACTGAAGTGTACCTAAAAATTTGTGCATAAATTATGAGTTGGGCTCAACCCTCATGGGAGCCACATTGACACCACTCATTTTGAATTAAAACATGATTGCACCTGTAGCTTCACATGAGGAAAACAAGTTAGAAAAACTTTTGTGTATTTCAAGTGTGTTTGATAATTCCAATGTTTTTCTAGGACACTTGAAATGCACACAAAACTTATTTAATGCAGATCAGGACCAATTTATACATGCATAGGTAAATGATCATGTATGGTATGTAACCTATCATTGCTTAGAGCATTTCTCTAACACATTGCTTTGACTTGATGCAGAAAATAGGAGTACCAAGGATCTAGGAAGGCTAGGACAACTCGGGCAGCAGTCAGACAAGAAGACACAATTGAACCAGTCATTCTCAGGAAATGACTAGTTACCTTCCCTACATGCACATTCTTTTCTTCATTTACTTATTCATGTATATGTTTATTTTGATTTGTATTGAATAAGACAAAATTTAAAATCACAGCTTGTGTGAGTCAAATGAATATTTTTGTATTCAATAAAGATTACTTTTTTCAGAAGAGATTTGTAAAATCTTTCTTATGTTTCATGCATCTGTATAAATGCAATGATTTAATTTTTTTGTAATATTTTAAGTTATTTCATTTGTACACATGAATGCAATGTAAGGAAGATAGAAAATGTACCATTTTCCTTTTAATATCAATGGGATCTACCTTATTAAGCCATAGGTGAAATTCTGGTAACAAAGACATTGACCGAGCATTGCCAACTTTTTGTACAATTGCTAAAGATAGAAGAGATGAGACCTTTGCTATCCAAATTGAAGATTCATGTGAACAAGAAGACCGAAAAAAATTATATTATTGTCAAATATCTTTTTAATGCTCTCAAGTCTATTGGAGAAAATAACAAGGAAAAAGATAAGAGAGCTGCTCGGAGAGTCATTACAACCACCCTAGTAAGCCATTAAATTAAAAAGGTTCACTTTATGATACAAAATTGTATTGATTTTGATATAAATCATAAAACTTTGGATAGAGCACTTGCAAGAAGAGAAAGAATAGATGATCCTCGTCAAAATGATACATGGGATTTTGTTGGGAGGCTTCCACGTGTTGATAAGAAGCTAACCGATAATGTAAAGTAGGTAATTTATGAATTTTGGCATGATAACTCTAGAGTATCACCCAATGCAAAGGATGTTTTAAAGTTAAGAATTGGCAATCGAGACCGTACACCACATCCTAAACATTTCTTGGAATCAAGCCAAACAATGTTGTTCAAAAAATTTAGTGAAACACATCCAAATATGGAAATCTCACAAAGGACTTTTAAAGTTTTGAAGCCATTTTATTGTGTGCCTCCTAAAATTCGTAATACTTGTTGCAAATACCATGTGGAGTTTTCAATGTACCATGAACTATTATGCTATATCCGTTCTACTTTGCATACTAATGAAATGTTGCAGGAGTGTGGTGCAATGCATCTTCTGAAATCATCAAGTGACTTGCTAGATCTATTTTTATGTTCTAAAGATGATGGTTTCCTTTTCTATAGAAATGATTGTTTAAATGTGAAGTGCTCACAATGTGGTGGTTTGTCAAAGTTTGTTCAATGTTTTCATGAGGGTTCCAAACATGAATTTGGAAAGAAGCTTGTTGAGAAAAAGAGATATGAGATAGTCAAATATACTTTGCAGAGTGGAGGTGAAGGTTCTAGATGCGAGTTGGTTACAAAAGAATGTAGTGTTGTTGATTTTATTTCAGATTTTAAGGACAATATTTTCTACAAGTATGCAAGGCATAGCCATAGGTCTCAATGGTTGGATCAACAATTCAGGATGTGTAAGGACTCTTTTCTGATTGACACTATTATATCAGTGGTTGATTTTGCAGAAAACTACACATTGCAACCACAAAATGAGGTACAATATCAGTATTACAATTCCATTCATAATGCTATTTTTGTCCACATAACATATAGACATGTGCCTGATAGTACAGAAGAGGATCGAAAGATAATCAGAGAGTATAATTTTTATGAGTGATGATAGATCTCACTTGTCTGAGTATGTCCAACATTGTTTCGAGAATTTTTTTGAGTTCTTGTAGAAGCATGATATAGTAGTGGGCCAACATCTCATTTGGTCAGATAACTACATAGGTCAATTCAAGAATGCTCGTATGTTTTATTGGTTGAGTAGAATGCATGTAGAGAGGGGTGTACCTCATATTTGGAGTTTTTTTGAAGCTGGACATGGGAAAGGGGAGCATGATGGAATAGGTGCATATGTAAAGAGAGCTCTAGTTAAGGAGCAATTGAAGATTTCAGGAGTAAAACTCAGTGATGCGCGTTCTATTATTGATTGGTGTAGTTCAACATTGTCATAGAAAGGGACACTTGATTCAATAGTGCACAGATTCTTTTGGTTGGTTGAGGGGGGTATAGTGGGAGGCAGATTGGATTGTCATACAATCAAAGATTCTTCAAAGATGCATTCATTTTGAAGCTCAGATACAAGCACATGGACCATTTGGACATGAGAGTTGGCTTGTTCTTGTCATAGTTGTATTCAGTGCGAGTGGGATCAATGTGAATCAAGTGAGTGGGTGGATACATGGGTTCCATAGTATCTAACTCCTTTATCTCAAATAATATCCATGACAAATGACACAATGGAAATTTCAATTGATTACGACCGTCTTTTAGATCTACTACAACTAGGACATGTTTTTGCAGTTGTTGCACTGCAGGGGAATGAAGAGAGATCAAACTATTGGTTGGCTCGATGTGTGCGGGTAAAGCATAAGCTAACACAATCGATGGAAGATAATGATGGGTTTGTGTATCCTACAGGATTAGTTGTGGTTATAGTAACTTGGTTGCAAAGATACATGATTAGAAAGAATGGCATACCTGCATTTGAAGACTATGAGAAACATAAAACCATTCTCATGCATTCACACCTTGTTATAGCAACAAATGTTAAGTTGTTGAATCATCACACAAAACCAAAGACAAAGAAACTATGGACACTTAGTAATGTTGATCATGAAGCAATATTGTATACTCTTAAGCAAAGAGATGACCCTTCAGGCACACTTGAATAGCATATTCAAGAATGGAAGGTACAATGCTTAGGCTCATTATGCTTAAGTTTATTAGTGTTCTTTATTTAATACTGATATTTTGTATACTCTTGCAATGCTTTTCATGAGAATTCTCCTCATTTAATGATTGCAACTTGACTTTCCTAAGAAGGTAATATGCACTCTGTCAATGTAATTCACTTCGTTGTCAATATGGCATTGGATTTTCTTGATGGCTGCCACATATATTGTTCTCCTTGCCTTCTTGTGATTAATATGATTATCCTATAATGTGATTAATATGATTCTTTTATTGTACTTTTAATCTATATTGCATGTGTGAAAGGGGACCATACCTAATTAGAATAATATAGATTTGTTATTCTAAGCATCTTTTATAATTTGCATAATACCAATTCATCATCATTCAGGTTGTTTAGAATATTATAGATTTGTTAGTCTAAGCATCTTTTCTATTGTGACAATATAGATTTCTCATTTGAAGTATATTTTGATATTCCTGGCACGATTGATTATGGACCTGCTGAAATAATAGTTAGCTCTGATCCTTTGGGAGAGGTATGTGACATATTACAATAATATAGATTTGTTATTGTAAGCATCTTTTATAGTTTTCATTACCATTTCAACATCAATTAGGTCATTTAGAATAATATAGATTTGTTATTTTAAGCATATTTTCTATTGTATGTAGTTTAACTACTACCTTGATGGTTTGTGTAGGTGCTTGTCACTCCAAAACGTCAACATGCTACTCTTGTGGAAGATTGTGTCGACCGCGAAGGCAATGTGTGCTCTATTTCCTTCCCCTACTAGGAAATGACTATGTATTAGGGTCGTTTGTTGTATGCCTATGTGGCATTTTGTAAATCCTATTTTTGATAGCAATTAATGAATGATAATATTATGCATATTGTGTACACTTTACGTGTATTCAAGTGTATACTTTACAACTTGTGTGTATACTTTGTCACTTGTGAGTATTCCAATGTATACTTTACGACCTAGATGTTTTAATGCGTATACTTTGTATTCATGTGTGTAGTTCATGACTTAACTGTATTTGAGTATTCTAATGTATACTTTATGACCTACGTGTTTTAATTCATATACTTTGTATTCATGTGTGTAGTTCATGACTTAAGCGTATTTGAGTAAATGAATCACGTTTTCACTTACTTGCGAGGAACAAAATGAACCCTAAACCCCTTTGCACCTTTACATCGCATCCATCTGACCCTTTTTCCATCAACTGAAAACTCGTCACCATGGGAAAACGCCTTAAAGAGATATCAAAAACAAAGATAGGTTATTATAGATGGTCCCAACACGATCCCATAGCCTCATACAGATAGTCTGTAAGCATCATGGTTTCTGAGAAATAGCCCTTCAAAGATTGTTGTCTTTTAGCACTTTGGACTCTTAAAGGAAATCGTAAGTCCAATGTAGCTCGAAGTGATTTGGCGTATTTGGGTGCAAAAAAAGACCATCCCTAGCGTAAACATACCCATCCGGACGTGTTTGAATAGTAGATTCGGTCATATGAATTGCAGAATGAAAGTTGTACCACTTTGCAACATTACACTGCTTGCATTTGACAACTTTTTCCTCAACTGAAAACTCATCACCACGAGAAAATTCCTCCGAGATAGCAAAAAATGAGAGAGGTTATTGTAGAGGGTCCCAACATGATCCCATAGCCTTAGAAAGAGAGTCTGTGAGTGTCACAGTTTCTGAGAAATATCCCTTCAAAGATTGTCAAGTCTTTTAGCACTTTGGACTCTTAAGGGAAATCGCTGCTCTAATGTAGCTTGGAGTGATTCGGCGTATTTGGATGCAAAAAAGGACCATCCCTAGCATAAACATACCCATCTAGATGTGTGGAATAGTTTGTTTGGTCGTACAAGTTGCAGAATGAAAGTTGCACCACTTTGCAATTTTACACTGCTTGCATTTGACAATTTTTTCCTCAACTAAAAACTCGTCACCATGGGAAAATCCCTCTGAGATAGAAAAAATTGAGAGAGGTTATTGTAGAGGTTCCCAAAATGATCCCATAGCCTCAAACGAAGAGTCTGTAAGCATCACATTTTCTGAGAAATAGCCCTTCAAATATTGTTGTATTTTATCACTTTTGACTCTTAAGGGAAATCATCAGTCCAATGTAGCTCGGATTGATTCGGCATATTTGGGTGAAAAAGAGGACCATCCCTAGCATAAATGTACCCATCCAGACGTGTTGGAATAGTCTATTTGGTCATACGAGTTGCAGAACTAAAGTTGCACCACTTTGCAACTTTATACTGCTTGCATTTGACAACTTTTTTCTCAACTGAAAAACTTGTCACCACGGTAAAACGCCTCTGAGATAGAAAAAACTGAGAGAGGTTATTGTAGAGGGTCCCAACACAATCCCATAGCCTTAGAGGGAAAGTTTGTAAGCATCACAATTTATAAGAAATAGCCCTTCAAAGATTGTTGTCTTTTAGCACTTTAGACTCTTAAGAGAAATCATCGGTCCAATGTAGTTCGGAGTGATTCGGCATATTTGGGTGCAAAAGAGGACCATCCCTACTGTAAACGTACCCATCCGAATGTGTTGGAATAGTCTGTTTGGTCGTACGATTTGCAGAATGAAAGTTGCACCATTTTGTAACTTTACACTGCTTGCATTTGACAACTTTTCCCTAAACTAAAAACTCGTCACCACGGGAAAAGGCCTCCGAGATAGAAAAAACTGAGAGAGGTTATTGTAGAGGGGCCCAACACGATCTCGTAGTCTCAGACAAAAATTTTGTAGGCATCACGGTTTCCGAGTAACAACCCATCAAATATTGTTTCCCTTTTGCACTTTGGACTCTTAAGGGAAATCGTCGGTCCAATGTAGCTCAGAGTGATTTAGCGTATTTGGGTACAAAAGAGGACCATCCCTACCTTAAATGTACCCATCCAGATGTTTTGGAATAGTCTATTTGGTCGTACAAGTTGCAAAACGAAAGATGCACCACTTTGCAACTTTACACTGCTTGCATTTGACAATTTTTTCCTAAACTAAAAAACTCATCACCACAGGAAAACGCCTCTGAGATAGAAAAAACTGAGAGATGTTATTTTAGAGGGTCGCAATGTGATCTCATAGCCTTAGATGGAAAGTCTGTAAGCATCACAGTTTATGAGAAATAGCCCTTCAAAGATTGATGTATTTTAACACTTTGGACTCTTAAGGGAAACTGTCAGTCCAATGTAGCTCGGAGTTATTCGGCATATTTGGGTGTGAAAGAGGACCATCCTTAATGTAAACATACCCATCTGAACATGTTGGAATAGTCTATTTGGTCGTACGAGTTGTAGAACGAAAGTTGCACCACTTTGCAACTTTACACTGCTTGCATTTGACAACTTTTCCCTTAACTGAAAACTCGTCACCACAGGAAAAGACCTTTGAGATAGAAAAAACTGAGAGAGGTTATTGTAGAGGGGACCAACATGATCTCGTAGCCTTAGACTAAAATTTTGTAGGCATCACGGTTTCCGAGTAGCATTTCGTCAAAGATTGTTTTCTCTTTTGCACTTTGGACTCTTAAGGGATTTCATTGGTTGAACGTAGTTCAGACTGCTTTGGCCTGTTTGGGTGTGAATAGGGACCATACCTAACCTAAACGTACCCATCTGGACGTGTTTGAATAGTCGGTTTGGTCATACGAGTTGCAAAACAAGAGTTGCAGAAAAAAACAACTTTCAAGTTGCAAGTGGTATAATTACAACTTATTCAAATCTCCATAAAATTTGACCAAACCAAAGGAATTTGAAAGATAACTCAATTATCTAACCATACCACACATGTGTAAATCATAATAAGGTCGTACAGATCATACAAAAGTAAAAGAATAGCACAAGACGTTGGAAAAACACAAAAATCTTCTTCCTCAAAGATGCAAATTCTTATTTTCAACTTCTCCAACCCTGAGGTCATGTTTACAAGATTTATTGATGCCCTTACAAGTATTTTTCAGCCTCCAACTAACTTTTAATAACATTTCAAAAAGTTGTCATTGACAACATTGACAACATTTGGCAATTTTTTATATCTTTTACCCAAGCGACCCACAAACTTCCAAAATGAATCCAATGATCATTAATGGTATAAAATGACCTTATTAACATGAGACAACACAAAACAAGACAAAACTCAAACTTTGACTCTTAGAGGCATGATAGGCATGTGGGTGCTCTTGCACCAGAACATGATAATTATCATTAGTCTACTTTCTAAGAAATGCCACATGAAACAAAACATGAATTTGTGAGAAAGAAGGAGAAGAAAATAGTAATATTTTCTATGGACTATAAAGGATATATGATATTTTTTGAATTTCAATATGTAATGATAATCCAATATCAAATATATAGTGTGAGACAATGACATTTGTGTATTTAAACTTTACAGTTAAAATGTTAAACTTTACCATTGTTCTTGTCTTCAAAGTTGTTTAAACTATATAATATAACCATAATATAACTAAGCAATATATGATATAATTTAACCATTATTCATTATTTTTTATTGTGAACTATATAATATAACCATTATCTTTCATGCTATTGTACATTGATATTTAACCATTACTCTAAGATTAAATTTTTGATGAGTTTAAACATGCACATAAGGAACAAATTATTTCGATTCTCAACTTCTATATATCAAATTATCCAATAATCAAGTGTATGTCCATATACAAAAATAGCATCAATGTCAACTCAAACAAAGTTTTACAAAATGTTTTTGTCATTTGGGATAATTGAGGGATTATCTTATAAACATCACAAATTCCCCTTAATTGCTCCAATTTTTCACCAATTAACTGTTCAATTGATGGGCATGTAGGTGGTGGAGAGTTTTGCATTTGTGGGTTTTGATTCTCAGCCATAATACCTGGTTGAAGTTCAAAACTAATTAATCTAATTGAAATTACACAATATAAATTAAATTATTGTAAAAAACCCTAGTTTTTAATAAAAATCTGTAAAAAACTAGTTGAAATTATACAAAACTAATACAAAAATTGATTAAAACAAAAAAAAACCAAAAACTTATATTACAAATCAGATATCGGATACGCCCTCACCATCATTGTCTAAGACACTGTGGTTGCAGGTTTAAAATGACCGTTGCAGACACTTTTTGGGTATATATTACTCGACACAAATCGGATATCCAATTTATATTACTTTGGCTTGGGAATTGCTATGGAGCAATGTACTGACACCCAACCCAAAAAACATGTCAACTCGGGATTTTTGTATTTTTTGGTGAATGCAAAACACTACTTTTTTCATATCGCCACTTTTTGGCCCATCATGATCCTACACATACCTGGTGGTCTTAATAATGATCGAAACAACAGAGGTAGGGAAATAAATGGTTTCAGGGAGACAATGGTGCTAAATTTTGATAAGTTGAAAGCGAAAAGGGTTTGTCTCGAGTAGCTATGGCTCCTGGTGAAATGGTATGGTATAAATCTTAATTGGAAAAATTTTATCAAATGGTGGCAAGAAAAATGGGGTGAATAAATGGAATTCAAAGCTTTGATGAACGAGTACTTTGTGGTGATTTGACCCTCGGTGGCAATCAAATCTGAAATTAAAAATGGAACTTGGTTAATGGATTATCATGGTTTTTATATCCATAGATGGATTGTGAGATTCAATCCATCCCACATACTATGGATAAAATCCAAGAATGGGACAAAATTCCAAATCTCCCCTTGGAATTTCAAGCACTGAGCATACTAGAGGATATTGGAAACCATCTGGGAAGATTTATTTGTGCAGAGGAGTGGCTAGAAGTTGATGTTATCAACACCTTTGTAAGAGTATGCATAGAAAATAATCCAAATAGTTAGTATTGGCGGGAAATAGAAATTTTCACAGAATGGGGTAACTAGATGCAAGCACTAGCTCTAGACTACCATCCCGTTGGATCGTTGGTCAAGATTTTGGGCTGTCACAAGCAGTCTACAGTGGCAAGCCATGGAAGTTCTTCCCAGCCCTCTAACCAGGAGGCTGAAAGTGACTAGGAGTAGGCGAAGTTAGTGAAATCGTCAAGTCAAATGGAGGGTGGTGGGTCAGAAGCCAACCTGAAGCCAAATGACCTAGATGACTCACTGTGTGCACTTGACACACAAAGGAGGGAGATTAGTTAGAAGGTGGAAATGGATGTTGATTTTTTAGGAAATCAAATCAAATAATAATATCTAAACTCTCTCATGGAAGTTGGAAATGAGTTGGTCGAATTAGCGAAAGCTGCTAAGAGTGGGTCTTCCAAAATTGATGGAGTTGATCTACTCGATGGTTGGATTAATGGCCCTAATCTGGAGGAGGTGGATTCAGACCAACTAGTGCAAGAGGACATGCAAAAATAAGCCAAAAGAAAAAAAATCTCTCAGCTTGTGCATCCTGGGCCCAGAAAGTTGGCCATTTTCCAGAAAGACACTCTAAAAACCTCGCCAGATTGTAAGAAGTGAGGAAGAATTCCCAATCAAGAAAAGCTTAAGTAGGATGGGGAAGCGAAAAGCCAACTAAAAATTAATGAGATGTTGAAAGTAGGGAAGGTGGATGTCCTTCCTGAATAGCAATGAAACTTTTAACCTAGAATGTTAGGGGCTTAAATGCCCCTAACAAACGATGCCTAATCTGGCATCATTTAGATAATTTTCAAGTAGATCTATGCATGTTATAGGAAAAAAAATTAGAAGGGTAGGAAAAAGAAAATTTTGGCAAGAAAATGAGGCTAGGTATTGACGCTGAGGGATCTTTTGGTGGGATCCTAATTCTTTGGAGACCTCAAACAATGCTAGTTGAAGAAGTCGAGGCTCATAGACACTGGATGGCTTGTAAGGTAAGGATTCTTATCTCCAATTTATGTTTTCTACTTATCAATGTCTACGGTCCAATAAATTGCATTCAAAAAAGATAAGTTTGGAGGGAGTTAGATATAATCTGTAACTATCTAGATTTCAAAACATGCATTATTGGAGGATATTTTAATGCAATTCTAAGAGTGGAAGACAAAAAAGGTGGGGTTAGTAGGAAAACACAATCTCAGTTAGATTTTGAGAAATTCGTGGAAAGAAATTTGTTATTAGAGGACCAAATGAGTAATGGTCACCACACCTGGATGAACCAGAGGTTAGGTTTTAGTAGTATAGCAGAGAAGCTAGACAATTTTTTCTTCAAGGGAGATTTATGCACCTTTTTGTTCACTCTAGATTGCAAGATTTTACTTGGGTCTGGGTCAGATCATTTTCCTATGGCCCTTGAGATTGTTGGTGAAAGGGAACTTGCGAGGTGTCCCTTTAAATTCAAAAATATGTGGTTCAAAGACCTAAATTTTATGGACCTCATCAAACGCTGGTGGATAGAATGTAATCCAGGGGATGTCAAACTTTTCAATATAATTTCTAAATTAAAGGAAGTAAAACAAAACCTCAAAGAATGGAACAAAGCTTGTTTCAAGAACATCTTTGAAGAAAAACGAAGAACAAAGGAAGCTTTGCAAACTCTATCGAAGAAAGTAATCAAAGAGGGTATGGAAAATCAAAGTTTCTTAGAAGAGAAAGAGCTTTTGGGAAAACTTAGTGGCCTTTTTACCAAAGAAGAAACCTTTTGGCAGCAGAAATCCAGGGAGGTGTGGTTGTAGGCAGGGGATAAAAACATAAAAAAATTTACAATTCAACAAAACTTCGAAGGGAAATCAATAGGATTTTTGTGCCTCAAAGATACTAATGGCATGGTTATAGATAACATTGCTGAAATCAAATTGGTCACAGTTGATTTCTTTCATAATCTACTCAATGACTAGAATGGCTCTAACTTGGCTGCTCAAAATGAACTTTTGGGAGGTATACCACATCTGCTATTAGATGCTCAAAATGCAATGCTAAACAACAAATTCACCTAGCAAGAAATTAAGGACGTTAGGACCAAATGGCTTCTTGACTGTGTTCTTTCAGAAGTGTTGGGATATTGTGGGAAAGGAGATTACTAAAGTTGTAGAAGACTCAAGGAGTTCTGGAAAAGTATTAAAGGAAATCAACAACTCATTTGTAGCTTTGCTCCCAAAAAAAGAAAATCCTGAGCACTTGGAAGAGTACAGGCCAATCACTCTGTGCAATATGATTTACAAGGTTTTTGGTAAAAGTGGTTGTCAATCGATTAAAAAAAGTATTGCCAGACATTATTTCATAAGAATAGATTGGTTTTGTCCCAGGAAAATCTATATTGGATGGTGTCATCATAGCACAGGAAGCCATACATTCCACTCAAGAGTTTAAAAAACCAACTATGTTGATCAAACTTGATATCAGAAATTCCTATGATAAGGTGAACTGGAGGTTCTTGTTCAAGGTTATGGAGGCCTTTGGCTTCTCCAAGGAGTGGCTTAGTTGGATTTTCAGTTGGATCGCTTGCCCCAGATATTCAGTTCTCTTGAATGGAACTCTCGAAGGATTCTTCAATGTCTCTCATGGACTAAGGCAAGGCAACCCCCTTTCTCCTTTTCTCTTCATAATCATGGTGGAGGAACTTGGGTGAGCCATTGGCAACGCGAAGGCCAGTGGGTTGATTTCGGGTCTACAAATCACCAGTGCTATCCTTGAAGTTACCCACCAACAGTTTGCAGATGACACAATGTTGTTTGTAGTTGCTCAAGAAAGGGAAGCAAGAAACTTTAAAAACATTCTAGACAGATACTCCTTAGCTTCAGGGAAGGAGGTTAGCGAAGCAAAATTAGAGGTATTATTCTTTAACATCAATGCTGGTAGGGAAACACAAATTCTAAGGATTTTGAAATTTAGAAAAGGGAAATTACCCTATAAATATTTGGGACTCCCTTTGGCAAAGGGGTTACAACTGGGAAAGTTATGGGAGTTGTTAGTTGACAAGGAGAAAATCAGGTTGGAAGGTTGGAAAAAAATTTAGTTGTTTTTGGGCTGGTAGGCTCACTATGCTCAAATCAATTATTGTTTCCTTACCAACCTATATGATTTCATGCCTTCCTCTATCATTAGGTGCAAATAAGGTCATAAATTAAAAAAAATGAAGGATTTTTCTGGCAAGGAAATTCAGAGCAATGCAAATACCCATTGATAAAATGAAGAAGGTTTGTGAGAAGAGAGAATCGGATGGTGTTGGTTTGAAGGATCTCATTCCGCAAAACAAAGCTTTGGGGGGGAAGCTAGTATGGGCTTTACACACAAAATGAGAGCTTAAATGGGTCAAAATTCTACGAGCAAAATATTTAGATGAGGATGAGAATAGTATCTTTACTTTCAGGTTTCTTTCAAGTGGATCAAGAATATGGAATTTTATAAGGGGATGCAGGGATTTGATATCTGAACATCTAACTTGGGAAATTAAAGATGGCCAGACTACCTCCTTTTGGGGGGACTCTTGGGAAGGTGGCTAGAAGCTAATAGAAAGAGAAGATTTAGCAGAGGTCAAAAGGTATAAAAGGTATACTAAATAGGTATGGGGGGATAAGGTAAGAGACTATTTGGTATTCAATAACCAATTTGGTTGTCTATGCTACCAATGGTGTAGCATTCAAGATTTAGGACTTGAGGAGAGATTGATTGTGGCATTCGAGGATATGATGAGAATCAGAAGTGTAAATATCAGATTAGGGGAGGAAATTATTAGGTGGAATACTTCAAAAAAGGGGGAATATAATTCTAAAGATGGCTATTCAATACTAACAAAGAACAATTAGGTGGCCCCATATTTACCTTCAAATCTATGTTGGAACAAGGTTTGCTTACCAAAGACTAGAATCTTCACATGGGTCGTAGTTCAAGGAAGATTCCTAACAGCTAATAGGTTCAAGAAAATGTGATATAATGGCCCATCTTGGTTCCCTCTTTGTAAACAAGAAGAAGAAGATGGTGATCACTTGTTTTTGAACTGCTCCTTTGTGCAAAGTTGTTGGCATTGGTTGCTAGCAAAACTTCAGTGGCAAACAACGTTACCGAACACCTTACTTGAGCTACTAAAAATTTGGCTTTCTACTCACCGACAAGCAATGTTTTGCTACCTTTGGTTTAGTAGTCCATCGATACTTATTTGGGAATTATGGAAGGAGCTGAATAGGCACATCTTTCAAGAAAAAAAACTGCCACTACAATCAATTTTGAGCAAGATTGAAGTATGTATTGTGGAACTAATCAATTTGAGAGTCTCAGATATGAATCCCAAGAAGTTAAACTTTACATAATGGAACGCTAATATGAGGAGATCATGGCCAGGTCTGAAGGTGCCTCCTTTTGTGGGGGAAGGGGTTCCCTTGATGAAGTTGGAAAGAAGCATGGTTCGATGGTCCCCCTTGAGACGGGATGGACTAAAGTGAATTTTGATGGGGATGTCAAAGGTAAACTAGGTACCTTTGGGGTTGGATGTATTGTAAGGGACTAGAACAACAAAACTCTGGGAAAATTGGTGGATCCTCTCCCAACAGGCACCAACAACACACCTGAATTTCAAGCACTGATCCTTGGTCTTCGACTATGTAAGGCGTTAGGCCTAAGCAAGGTGGTGATTGAAGGAGATTCCACACAATTCATTAATTCGTTACGCTCCAAGAAGGTGATCAACTAGAAGCTTGGTGCTAAGCTTGAAGTGGCTCTTAGTATAATTGACAGTTTTGAATCGATAATGGTAAACCATATTTTGTGAGAAGGCAACATTCAGGCAGACCTCCTATCCAACAAGGGGGCGGATGTCATAGTCATCAAAGAAACTAAAAGATAATCAAACATAGTATCTTATGTGGGTGGTAGGGTGGGCGGCTTTCCACACCATTGGTTGTGGAAAGTGCGAGGAATATAAAATGTGGGTAAGATAGTCAAATATTCATATTGTGTGTCGGGTGACATGCTGGCTAAGCCTGTCCAACAATTGGGATTGAGATGACGGGGTCATGTGTGCTACCATCGTGGCAAGGTTGTGGGGTTCATTCGACGGCGGGCTTGTGTTGATTCAAGAATTTATTCATAATCTTTGCAAATGAAAGTTGATATCATCATGGAATATACGAAGCTTTCATCCATCGTCTTGCTAGTATTTTCAACATCAGAATGTGAAGGTTGGAAGAGACTCTCACATGTTAAGTGGAGCTCGATCACTGATCACGGGTTGGATTTTGTAGGGCACGTTAATTCTGGAGTGAATTAAATTATGGTAAGGACAAGTCATTACAACTCTGCATGCTTCTTTTGGCTACAGTTTTCTTTAGGAAAGTTTATATCCCTCAAAGCGCTGGTAATTTGCATTAGTCGGTGAGGAAGTGTTGGGCAAAGAATCTAAAAAATAATGGAAGAGCGATCCAAATTTGTGGTTCGCATGTTATTGGAAATCCTGGTGAGCATTGGGGCAGATACCCCCATTTAGCTATCTATAGTAATTTCAGGTAAATGGAATTTTGAGAGCCTATCACTGATCAACGGTTGAAGCGGGTGCTCAAGAAGCACGATTCTCTCATCCTGGCTGCAACAAAGATGGTGTTGGGAAAAGAGTTCATGACGGATGCGGAGTCCTTTCATGTGGGCACAAATATCACCTCGCGTTTATTGGTTGTGTTGTTGGATATTAGGTCAGAGAAGAAGGTGGCGGAGGCTCTGATGAAGAAAAAATTTAATGCAGATTTGTTGGTCAGGCTTGAGGAAACCCTATATGATGCCTCGCCTGGAATGGGGGTTCCATGCCCACAGGACCTTCATTTGATTCATGTTCTTGGGGAAGTAGATAAATTATATCCCTTCATTCTCAACCTCAAAGGGATGGCTCTAATTGAACACAAACAAATGGTTGTTGTTGGCATGGGTTACCTGTTGAAGGCTATGAAGCTTCCCATTGCTCTGAATGTCACCATGATTCCAAATTTTAGGGGCTTCGCCCACGAGAACGAACACTTGGGTGGTTAGGGCTACTTTTTTACAGTGAGTCTGTAATTACAGTTCTGAATATCATTTTGTTAGGGTTTTAGTCTGGTTAATTTAGAAGTTAGTAGGAAGTGTGTTTGAAGGCAGTGAATGGTTAGGGGGTGCTAGTGTATGTTTTGTTCATTGTGGTCGGGTGGTAAGCTATGGCAGACTATATCTACATTTTGGATCTTCCTACATAGTAGACAATATGTAAAATCTTTTGATATTAATATATTAACTCATTACGAATAAAAAAGAAGAAGTCATTTTTAAAACTATTTTAAATAATTAAATATAAGTTGTTTGATTACTTTTTCGACAATTTTAATATTTATTTTTTATTTTTTTTACTACCATATTAATCTAAAGAAAATTTATTTTTTGAAAATATTATGAACACTCTTTTTTTATTTCATCATGTTAAATACAATATTATGATTCATTGTGTCCAAATTTATTACAATAAATACTGAACATGGCTTTTATAATTATTACCCCCCATTATTCCTCCCTCTCCTTTGAAACCACTAAATCTATCTCTATTTACTTTTATTAGTAATTCATTCTTAAGAAGAATATATTTGTTCTAAGCATTTTTCATTATGCTTCATTATTTCTTTAATATTTAACAAAATTTCACCAAATTCATCTATTTTCATAATTGTGAGATATTTAAAATTTCAAATATAAAAAAATACAATATCAAACTTTAATTTCAATCTTCTTATTTATTTTTTCACTCTACTATTCTTGCCAACACCATGACTAATCAAATATTCTACCTTCATTAAAAACTATTCATAAATTAACTTTAATTAATAATTAAATTTCCATAAAGTTTGTATCCTATGCACTAGTAATTAAAGTTGACCCCTTCAAAACAAGAATTAACATGTCAAATGCCACGTTCCCTATCTGATTTTCCATCATGTAAGAAGTGTGCACAACAATTTATGAACTCAACACAAAGCCTAGGAAATATCTTTGTAAATGGATATTCCCCTATCCTTTAAAATGGGATCCACATATAGAAAAAAATATTCTTTTTAAAGGGGTTGTCTAAAATAATTACTAATGAGTCTAAATATTAAAAAATATAATAATACATCCATAATGGCTTAAGATCTTAGGATTACTTACTTACATAATATCTAACAAGTTTTGAATTATTTCTCCTTTTCACATAATACATCCATAATGGCTTAAGATCTTAGGATTACTTACATAATATCTAACAAGTTTTGAATTATTTCTCCTTTTCACAAACGTGTACACTACATGCCTTGTAGTAAAAATGTAAATATAACATTTTTATTTTAAATGTAAACACAAACATTACAACAACTTCTTCTTTCTAGGTTTCTTTTGTAGCAATAAAAAATAATTTTTTTGTTTGTTTCTACTGTAATACCAACTAATCAAAAAATCTAATGCAACAAAACTAATATCACTATCATTTTTATTTTTTTTCTAATTTGGAATGCTAGAATCTTCAATCTTTAGTGGCTCTCTCATTTTCTACTAAAAGCAACCCCTCCACTTTTATTTGTATGTTTTTAGTAAAATAAATCAATAGGAATGAATTTTTATTTTCACCAATTAAACAATATTTTCACATATTGCAATGATGACACAATTTCACATTGGCACATTCTCCTTGAACTTAGCAATAAAATTGTTCAATGCAATGAAGGCTTTATAAGAACAACTATTTGTGGCTCTTATGCTAGATAAAGGAAAAAGTGACAAGGAAAATAAATTGGCAGTGGTTGTTTTTATCACAAAATAAGAAAATATGCAAAAGCCATAATGGCATCTATTAGATAGATGTTTAAATTCTAGGTAAGCATTAACATAATACAACTATATTTTCCTACATCCCAACTACATCACTGATTGCAAATATGAAGATAAAAAAGTCTAAAACCTAATAAGATAAATAAGCCCAATGGACATTGTTGTTATTATTTGTTTCTGCTCAAACTTATGTTTTGATACCCCTAAGCTAAAAAAATAATTTACTTTTTAGTTTGATATCAATGGTAGGTTATTTATAAATTAAGATTTTTCAAAGTTTCATTAAATTATTATGCTAAAATGTGACTTAAAAGCAATAGTAGTGTATATATACTATATATCTTTAAGATGCATAAAAGCATGTATACAAATATTTTACATAAAAGATCTTAAATTATTACTGATGCTACATATTACTATTTTAAAGATAATTCATGGTCATAATCAAATCATATGTTGATTTGGGAAATGAGACCACACTTGTAAAAGTTTAGAGGGAATTTTGAAGCTTAAAATATTCTATAAGTAATTAAAATACTAATAGTATTTTATAATAAAGAGCTTAGCATATATGTGTTTCATTTTTATTCAATAATTAAAAACAATTATATCAATAGCTACTTAGTATTTACATTAAAATTCAAGTGCCTCTACCACCCAATGGTTATACCTTATTACTATTGTAGTGGATGATTGCATACATCCCAAATCTAAAAATCTACCCAAAATGGAAACCTCTTTGGAACATAATATTTTTCATTAATGACATCCAATACCCCTTCATATTGAAGGGAAACATTAGTAATTGTTTCATTATAGGGTCAAAACTATTTGACCATCAACTATACTCAAATATAGCTTAGTCCAAAAAATAAGTATAATTTAAAGCACAAGTATCATGTGCGCAAGAGACAAAGCATAATTGATTGTCTGTATGTGTTTCAATCACTAAGATAAAAATGATGTTGTCAATGCCATTTAAGTATATAATCATGCATATGATGAGGAGTGATTGATATTCAATACTTTAACAACCTTTAAGTAGGGTTTTAGCCAACAAAGATGGTGAATTTGGGATCCAAACATTCTAAGAGATGAGCCAAGGCTTGTGGTGATCAATGAATTTTTTTCTCCACTTGATAGGATGGTTTGAATGAATCAACTAGTAAAATAGACAGTTCAAAATTAGGAAGCTTTCAATAGACTTATTGATTACAAAAATTGAATCCAAATGGATTTCCTCAAAATCTATGCCTTATTTGGAAAATTTGCGAATTGTTAGCTATCTAGGGAAGGTGTGGAGAACTAGGTGAAACAAATTTATGGTATAGATTATAAAATTTAGTTATTACCCAATGGTTCCTTTATGACAATATGTCCTATTCTCGCATATAAGAAACATCCTCAAAGGTAGTCCCTTCTTAATGAATGGAGTTGCACTCTCCATCCAAGAATGATGTTTTAAATTGATCCCACCTAAGGAAAGGGAAAAGTAAATCCAATGTTTTTAATACTTTACAAACTTCCCTCTATGATTTAAAAAATTAAATTAACTTAGCATCTAGACCATTAGGTTCACGTTGTTTTAACTCTTTGGAGTGAAACTAAGATATTTGAGCATGAAATTATCACAAACCTAGTATATAGCAATGTGGAAAGGATTGGTGTAGGTTAATGATGGTATGGGACCCTCTAAAATACATCTATTTGAAGTTAACCCAAAAAGTATCCAAAAATATGAGAATAGTGACTCTTCCTTTAGCCTGTGTGATGTGTTTCCTTTTTAGACCTATGACTATCTCCTCATCCATGTGGCAATTGTGGTATCTTTATATTATGTATTGGTCTTTTTGATTGGTGATTCTTCCTTATTGTTGGATATGTTTCAAATGAGGTCATTCATGTGATTACCTATATTTTCCAACCAAAAATTAATAATAGGCATTAGCTTCATCATGGGCATTACCATTTTTGGTAGTTTTACTATTATGTTCTTTTTTTCCTTCATTTTCCCATTTGAGTTCATGGGTTGAGTATTTTTTATGGCTAATGGGTTGAGTGTTTCTTTTCCTTCATGTGGGTTTCCACTTTTTTTTTTCTTAACAATTTTTGTTCAAGCCAACATTATTATTCTTTATTTATAGTCCAATTACAATCAATTCTACATTCTCTCAAGCTAGGAAAACAAAAAAACTTTTTTTAAACTACCCCTTCCACATTTTCCACATTGGCTCTATAGATTTTATTTAAGGCTCCCTTAAAGTCATTAAATTTTCCCTTAAATATTATGGTGTTTCTCTCTTTCTAAATCCCTTAGCACATTGTAAATGCATACAAAACTATAAATATAGATTATTGTTAAATCAAAACAACACAATTGAGTTAGTTTCACAAGAAGAAAAATGAAAATTATTAAAAAATAAAATAGCATTAAGAAATATCATAGTAATATGAATTTTAAAAAGCTAGAGGAAGATACATATACATAGGCCTCTTGGATGCATGAACCAAGGAGATGAAAATTCTAAGAGATATGAATTAAATCTTATTCAATACCAATCAAGAGGTTAGCCGACTCAATCTAACTAAGGAAAATGTGGCACCTAACTAGCATCGATCAAGTATTGATGAGGTACTGATGGCAATTGCATACCTCAAATTAAGGCACGTATCCATGTCATTAGTAGCTACCTAGGAGGGAATAATTAAATATTTTATTATCTTAAGTAAAATTAATAAATAAGCTCAACATCACACTTAGAATAAAACATATCCAAGGTGAATAAAATTTTGCATCAATTCTCCCCATAAGTGAAACTTAGGAGAAAAGGATATGGATCCTAGCCACTATAGCTAATGAGGTACCCATATACATAAATATCTCTCATAAATAGGGAAAATGAGAAAAACCATGGGAAAAAACTCCCCCATAAAAGAGAGAAAAGGCCCCATTTAAGTATAGTTCATGTGGAGGAAGGGATAACTAAGTATCCCCCTAAATAAAATATCCTCCTAATTTCCATGCAAGATTAACAATTCCACATAATAGATAAATAATGTGAATATATATTGTCTCAAAACGAGTGTTGAAGTAGGTCCCTTGCAAAAAATGATGTACCTTCCTTTCAAAAGAAAGAAATCCTGATCTAAAAGTCTATTGAATTCCCACTTCAGGGGTAGAATAAAATATTAAAAAATGAAGATCTCTAGTAAATGCTCAAATATCTCCAAATTTTTGTTCAAACGTGCCAAAGTGTGATTAACAATCTTAGTAATAATTGTTGAAGATAAAAGTAAGGAAACATGGAATGGAGAAGTGAGAGTGAATGGTTTAATAAGTATGTTCATTACAATTAAATATAAAATATCCCCTAAAATAAGAAAGAGAACAAGAAATGGATCCCAAAAAAAAGGCCATGTAAAGTATCCATGCACAAAAATGGTCCCCTAAAGAGAGACAAAGAGAGCCCCACCAAAAGAGGGAGTACAAAGATGTCTTCAAATTTTTCTCAATAAAGTCAATAATGGTCTATAACAAAGCGGTGATGAATCAAATTAGGTACCAAATAGGAATCATAATAACTCTTAAAGTTAGTAGCCATGTAGAAGTGATCAATAGAAATGATGACTCATGTGAATCATAGGATTCAAGAACAATAAGGTGTGTCACTAGATGTAAGAATGTAGAGGCAGAGAAAATAAATCTAGAGAAGTAGATGTAAGTTCATCCAATTTGGCATCAAAGAGAAAATAAATATCCTCAATAATGTCATCAATATATGAAAGGTGAGAGCCTACGAATAGATGTGAAATGTCTAATAAGTAGACCTCCATGAAGTGTATCCTATATACATGAAGAACCCTAGTATAGAGAATCACTAGAAATCATCAAAGAAGAAATTCTAACATTCAATAAAGAAATAGGTGGTGGAGTGTTTTCATGCTCAAATTTTGTACATGGGAATAACATGTAATATAACATAACTAACCAAAAAATGATTGAAAACAAATATATACAAACATAAAAAAAATATAATTTCTAATAAAATTTTAGAGAAAACTTAGGATTGAAATGAAAAATAACAAATCACATTATTTTACAATCCCTCTTTTGGGATGACAACATCAATAAATTTTTCATTTAGGAAAAAATTTAGTTTGATATTGATCTACTATACAAAAAATGATATAAAAATTATGATTAACACTTAAACATTATCCCAAATAACAAGTAATATTAACTATAACTTATATACTGTTGCAACAAGTAACAATACTCTAATATAATCCATTTATAATATAGAAAATAAACACATAAATGATATTGTTGAAATAACTAATTTTATGGTTTGTTTGAAAAAATCTAAGATTCTAGCACTTTTTTTTATCATGGAGGTCGCAAAAGGGGTAGGGTGAGAGTGTATGATGACTAAATTTTAAATCTATTTAAAAATCAATGGAAGAAAACCACATAGTCTAACAATGGTATTTATAATCTTGAAATGTAGTTACACCTCACCTAATAGCATTGTCATCTAGGAAACGTCAAATTATTTTATGAAATAATAAAAGAAAGAGAATAATCTATTTATATATACTCTATCCATATACATAATTTATTTGATTACTAATTACATATGATGACAAAAATAACTACACATCCTCCATATGTTCATGTAGTAAATAGTAGCATTTCCAAAATAGTTAGCATTTAGCTTTTCCTAGTCAAAGTTCTATTCATACTAGTCAAGTCCTAACTTAGGGATTTTTGACTTTTTTCCTCACCTCATGTGGATGATACATGTGTACTCACATTTTGAGACACCTAACTCATGTGAACATGACAACTTAGTCAAACTTGTCCTATGCATATAACACATCAAGGATAAATGCCCTATACACATGGAAAGTGGTTATATTCCACAACTATCTTCTCATTTTACTCCTTTTCTATATAATCAAGGGATTCTCATTTAATTACACGATCTTTGGAATATATGACATATTGT
Organism: Sequoia sempervirens; assembly: GCA_007258455.2. NCBI lineage: Eukaryota > Viridiplantae > Streptophyta > Pinopsida > Cupressales > Cupressaceae > Sequoia > Sequoia sempervirens. The sequence goes on from VDFB02041441.1 coordinate 88,789, forward strand.
ATGAATATTATTACATCTATTGACTCTATTAAAATATTTATAGAAGGGTTATCATTATTTTTCAAGATCTATTAGGTTGTGAGGGTCAAATTTATTTAACTCCAAAATTGTTTCAAATCCCTAAATATGTAAGCACCTTCTCAAAAGAAATGGGTTTTAGTGAAAAAAATCATACTATGTTCCTTGGAGCTAAATAAACCATACTATCATGATCAAAAAACTCAAGAGCCGTAAGATTGAATGTTAAATTATCAAGAGCTCTAAATAAATCTCAAACAATCTAGAATTTCTTCACAAATTTAAATTTAATAAGGTTCCCACTTGAATAGTATGGAATAGAAAAGTAAGATGAAAAATTGGTCTTAAGTGTTTTTATCAAAGATAGATCCAAATTATTTATTATTTATTTCTAGTTTTCATGCTACAAATATTTCTCTTTGTATGAAATTTGTTGTTCCATCACTTATTGATTTTTTCGTCTCTCTCATGAAAGAGAGATAAGTTAATTCAAATTGTTACTATAAAGTCTAAAAACCACAAGCTATTGTTTCTATTGATCAAATAGATTCAAATAATAAGGAAAATGAATTAAAAAAGGATCTAGATAAAAGACTAAAATCATAAGCTTGATCATATACATCTTCCTCATTAAAAGTGAAAAATTCTAAGGAAACACCCACATGTATTTATTGCAAGAAACTTGGGCACGAAGAACACCAATGTTATAAAAAAAAAATGATTAATTAAGGCATCTTCTTCTAAAGAGCCCTATCAAAATACCCAAGGAATGATGGAACCTCTTCCTCGTCTCATTCACCATCACCATCACAATTAGATATAGATAAGAAAAAATGGCATGAAATTATTTGTTTCTACAAATCTTATATCACAAAACTATCTCCTTGATTTCAAAGCTTCACATCACATGGTTGCATAAAGATAACTATTTCCTTCATTTTTTCCTTGTTCATTACTGCCAATTCCCATTGGTAATAACACCTATATGAAAATTTATGGAAAGGTCCTATTGATATTGGTGAAGGAGATATCATTATATAGTTTAAGTTCCTTCCTTGTTAGGAAACATCCTTTCTATTTATAAAATCAAACATAGTGCCACAAAAAATGGTTGAGTTCATACCAAATTTAGTGATCATAAGGAATTTTAGAGTAGAGACATAATTTATATTTGATAGGTTGATCATGATTCTATACTATGCTCCTTTTCCTTATTTTCTTCTATCAATTTTGATGATTTTTTAAGTGAAGGTTGCATTGATACATCTAGCATGCATAAGAAGATTCAGTTTGGTCATTTAAACCTTGGATTTCTTTCCTTCACATCGATTCTCAAACCTTGTGTTGATATCACATCTCTTACATTTCCTACTACTTCATAATTGAGTTTTTCTACATCTATGATTTCCAATGATTCAAAATAATATGATATTCATATTTGTCTTCTTGATGCAATTTCTTGGGATGAGTGCTTGATAGGAATAATAGATTTGTTTAGTGGATCTCAAATTACAAATTTGGTAGAGATGATAGCCAAATCAATACTATTGTCACCCCATATATTTCTTTCGTTCCTATGCAACATTTAGAGACTTACATTCATATTCTCACATGGGAAGATTTCATGCACATATTTATAGTTCTATTTCTTCACAAGAGGAGATATGTTGCTCAACATTCATATGGACCACCTTTTGCATTCTTCATAGAGAATCAACATGCACTATAGGATATCACATCTTATGGGGGGACTCCATTGTCTCTCTTTTTCTCTCATGTGGGAGGAACATTTATGATACTTTTATGATAGAAATTATATAAATTACTTCTTTTTATTCACTTTATATTTTTCATTTTGCTTCTATTCAAAGTTAAAGGAGGAAATCAATGACTAAAAATTAAGGTGATAGGGGCATTGGAATTTATTATAACTAGGTCTCTAAGATTCAATGAATCAAATTAGAAACACCTATAAAAAAAAGTTTTTTAAAAAAAATAAATTAAATAGCTTATAGCAAATCCAAGTTGGAATTATCAATATAAAGTTGATGGTAGAGAAACTGATAAAATAAGAAATAAAATTAAAATCATAAATAAACCTAGTGCCAATTTTGGTTGTAATGATTTATTGCCATTCTATAGAACTAGAATCATCAAATTAGATCAATAAAAATTGTCAAGCCTATGATATGAGATATGCAAAGATTAAAATTAAATTCTAACAACATAATAATGCATCAAATTAAATGGTTAATAAGAATTTCCTATAGCATAATATTTGAAAGCGTTGAAAAATCCAAATTGAAATAGATAATTTTTTAATATACAAATCTATAACAACATTTAGTTTCAAGCCTTCATAACTCTTAAGAATTTATATTGAAGTATTCAAATGTACACATAAGAAAATAAATAAAAATACAAAGCATATTTAATGCTAATGTTTTATTTGACAAAATGTCTTACGAAAATTTTACTTATTTTCCCTCTAGATTGTAATTATAAATTGTATCCAATCAATGGAGGCATTTTTTCCTCCCAACCATAAGGTTTGAAAATAAACACACCCCGAAGCACATAGGTTCCCAAGATAATCCAATTTTATAGAACAATCACAAACATATATACATAAAGAATACATATTTAACATATAATTACTTCAAGAGATATCCTTCTTGAGCCACCTATTATTTTAATCAATTTTTGACATAGTAGTTCAATAGGCCCCTTGAGAAGGATATCTCTCATGTTCATATATATATGCTAGTAGCATTCATGGTGCAACATGTAAAACATTAAATGAATTAGGTTTAGGGTTAGGGTTAGGGTTAAAATTAGAGTTGGGATTGGGGATAAAGTTAGGGTTAGGCTTAGAGATAGAATTAGGGTTAGAGTTAGATTTAGGGTTGGAATTAGGGTTAGGGTTAAAGTTAGGTTTAGGGTTAGGGTTAAGATTGCAGTTACGATTAGTGTTAGAGATCTAGAATCAAGGTTAGAGTTAGGTTTAGGGTTAGGGTGAGTTAGGATTAGAAATAGAATTAAGGTTAGGTTTAGGGTTAGATTAAGAGTTATGGTTAGGGATAGGGTTACAATTAAGGCTAGGGTTAGGGTTAGGATTATTAAAAAGGGCTAAAATTAGAGATAAAATAAGGGTTAGAGTTAGGTTTAGGGTTGCGTTTGGGTTGGGTTAGAGTTATGATTAGGGTTAGGGTTAGGTTTAGGTTTAGGGTTAGAACATGTAAAACATTAAATGAATTAGGGTTATGGTTAGGGTTAGATATAAAATTAGGGCTAGAGGTAGGGTTAGGATAAGGGTTAGGGTTAAGGTGGAATTAGGGTTAGAGTTAGAGATAGAATTAGGGTTAGAGCTAGCATTAGGATTAGGGTTGGGATTAGGGTTAGGTTTAGGATTACAATTTATGTTAGGGCTAGAGATAGAATGAGGATTAGGGTTATGGTTAGGATTACAATTAGGTCATGCTTAGAGATAAAATTAGGGTTAGATTTAAGTTTAGGGTCAGGGTTTGAATTATGATTACGGTTAGGTTTATGGTTAGAGATAGAATTAAGGTTAGGCTTAGGGTTGGGGTTAGAATTAGAGTTAGGGTTAGGTTTAGGATTAGGGTTAGAGATAGAATTAGGGTTAGAGTTAGGTTTAGCATTATGGTTGGGGTTAGGGTTATGATTAGGGCTAGGGTTAGAAGTAGGGTAAGGGTTAACATTAGGGTTAGAGCTAAGATTAGGGATAGGTTTAGGATTATTGATATAATAGGGTTAGGGTTAGAGATAAAATTATGGTTAGTGATAGGGTTATGGTTAAGGTTAGGGTTAGGGTTAGGGTTAGTGTCATGGTTTAGGTTATAGTTAGGGTTAGGGTTAGGATTAAGATTAAATTAAGGTTATAGTTAGAATTAGGGTTAGTGTTGGAAATATGATTATAAATAGGGTTAGAATTAATTAGGGTTATGGTTAGGTTTCAAGTTCAACTAGGATTAGGATTAAGGTTAGGTTAGGGTAAGGGTTAGAATTAGGGTTAGCATTGGTGTTGGGGTTGGGGTTAGGGTTATGATTAGGGTTAGAGCTAAGGTTAGGGGTTTGTTAAGAGTGAGGGTTAGGGTTAGGGTTAGGGTTAGGATTAGGGATAGGGTTAGGGTTAAGTATAGAATTAAGGTTAGGGTTAGAGATAAAATTAGGGTTAGCTATATGGTTATAGCTAAGGTTAGGGTTAGGGTTAGTATTAAGGTTTACATCATAGTTAGGGTTAAGGTTTGGGTTTGGATTATAGTTAGGGTTAGGGTTAGGGTTAGAGATAGAATTCAGGTTAATGGTAAGCTTATGGTTAAGGTTAGGGTTAGCACTAGGGTCAGGGTTAGGGTTAAGGTTAGAAGTAGAGTTGGGGTTTGGGATACAATTAGGTTTAGGGTTAAGGTTAGAGATAGAAATAAGGCTAAGGTTAGGGTTAGAGTTAGGGTTAGGGATAGGATTAGGCTTAGAGATAGAATTAGGGTTATGGACAGGGTTAGAGATAAAATTAGAGCTAGCAGTAAGGTTATGGTTAAGGTTAGGGTTAGGGTTAATGTTAGAGTTAGGGTTAGGGTTAAGATTAGGTTTAGGGTTAGAGATAGAATTAGGGTTATGTTTAGGGTTAGGATTAAAGGGTTAAGGTTTGGGATAAAGTAAGGGTTAATGTTAGGGTTAGGATAAGGGTTAGGCTTAGGCTTAGAAATCATTAGGTATGGGATAACATTAGGGTTAGGGTTAAAATTATAGATAAAAATAAGGTTAAGGTTAGAGTTAGGGTTAGAGATAGAATTAGAGTTAGGGTTAGGGTTAGAGATAGAATTATGGTTAGGGATAGGGTTAGTGAGGGTTATGGTTAAAGTTAGGGTGAGGCTTAGTGTTAGGGTTTGGGTTAAGGTAAAGGTTAGGGTTAGGATTAGGGTTAGGGTTAGGATTAGAGATAAGATGAGGGTTAAGGTTAGGGTTAGTATTAGGGTTAGGATTAGGGTTAGGGTTAGGGTTAAAGATAGAATATGGGTTGGATTTAGGGTTAAAGTTAGATTTAGAGTTAAATTAGGGTTAGTGATAAGATTATGGTTAAGGTTAAGGTTAGTGTTAGGGTTTAGGTTATAGTTAGGGTTAAGATTAGGGTTAGGGTTAGAGATATAATAGGGTTAGGGTTAGGGTTAGAATTAGATTTTGGTTTGGGGATAAGGTTAGGGTTAGGTATAATATTAGGGTTAGAGTTAGGGTTTAAATTAGAGTTAAGGTTGGGGATAAGGTTAGGGTTAGAGCTAATATTAGGGTTAGGGTTAGAGATAGAATATGGCTTAGGGTTAGAGTTAGGGGTAGGGTTAGAGTTAATATTAGAGATAGAATTTGGGTTAGGGTTAAGGTTAGTGTTAGGGTTAGGGTTAAGGTTAGGGTTACTATTACAAACCTTAGAATTGGGATTAGTGTTAGGGTTAGGGTTACAATTAGGGTTAGGGTTAGGGTTAGGGTTGAGGTTAAGGTTAGAATTAGGGTTAGTCTTAGAATTATGGTTAGGGTTAGGGTTAAAGTTACAATTAATGTTAGAGTTAGGTTTAGGTTTAGATTTGGAAATTATGTTAGAAATAAGGTTAGGGTCAAGGTTAGAATTAGAATAGTGTTAGTTTTATAATTTGGGTTGGGTTTAGGGTTAGGGTTAGAGATAGATTTAGAGTTAGGGTTGGGGTTAGAAACAATGTTAGTGTTGAGGTTAGGATTAGTCATAGAGTTAAGCTAATTTTAGAATTAAGGTTAGGATTAGAGTAAGGGTTAGAGTTAGAATCAGTGTTAGTTTTAGGGTTGGATTATGGTTAGGATTAAGTTATAACTAGTGTTAGAGTTAGGTTTAATTTATATTTAAGGTTAGGGATAGAAATTGGGTTAGGATTATGGCTAGAAATAGGGCTAGGGTTAAAGTTACAATTAAAATTAGTATTAGCTTTAGAATTAGGGTTAGAGATAGATTTGAAGTTAGGGTTAGGGTCATAAATAGTGTTATTATTGGAATAAATATAATATATATTAAAATATAACCCTAAATTGAATCATAACCCTAACCCTAATCATCTTTGTACCCCAAACTTAAACCTAAATCCCAAGATTTATTATAGAAAATTAACCCTAAACATAACCATAACCTAATTGAACCTTAACCCAAACCTTAATCCTTACCATGGCTAAACTATAACCCTAATTTAACCCTAACCCTAATCTTAACCCTTACCCTAACTAAACCTTGACCTTAACTATTTACCTTAACCCTAATTAAATATAAACCCGGAACCCTAATCCTAACCTTAATTAAATCCTAACCCCATCCTAAAATTAACCCTAACCCTAATTGAACCTAAACCCTAACCCTAACCCTAATTGAAACTTAATCATAACCCTAACCATGACCCCAAGCTTTATTTTAAAACCCTAATTAAGTCATAATTGAGCCCTAACCCTATTCATAATTATATTTATAACTCTAGCTCTAATTCTAATGATAACCCTAATTAAACTTTAACAATAACTGTGATTAAACCCTTACCCTAATTTAAACCTAACCCTAACCGAATATTAACCTAAACCTTAATTAAACTTGAACCCTAACCCTAATTGAACCCTAATCCTAATCGTATTTGAATATTAATCATAATTCAACCCTAACCCTAACTTGAATATCTCTTTTATAACTCTAATTGAACCTTGGTCCCAATTAAAACCTAACCCTAATCCTAATCTAATTGAACCCTAATATTAACTCTAATGCTAACTCTAATTGAACTCTAATCCTAACCCTAACTCTAATTGAACCCTAACCCTAACCTTGATTGAATCCTAACCCTAAATTTAATTTAACCCTAACCTTAACCCTTATTAAACCCTAACCCTAATTCAAAGTGAACCTTAACCTTAACCCTAACCCTAACTATAATTGAAACCTAACCTTAATTTAACCCTAATCTTAGTACTAACCAAAATATTTATGTGATAACCATATTTGAACCCTAATCCTAACCCTAAATAAACCCTATCCCTAACCCTAACCCTAACCTAATTAAACCCTAAATCTAACACTGGTTAAACTCTAATCCTAACCCTAGCTCTAATTGAATCCTAAACCTAATTGAATGTCAATTTAACCCTAACTATAATTAAATCCTAACCTCAATCGAACCCTAAACCTAATTGTATCATAACCCTACATAACTCTAATTGAAAACCTGACATTAAACCTTACCCTAATTGAACCTTTATTTAATTGTAATCCTAGTCAATCCCTAACCCAAATTTAACACTAATTGAACCCTAACCCTAACCCTTAGTTAATAGTAACCCTAATTGAACTCTAACCATGACCTTAATTAAATGTTGACCATAATGAAGCCCTAACCATAACTTTATTTGAATCATAACCTTAACACTTATTAAATCCCAACCCAAATTGAACCATAAACTAACCCTAACCCTAACCCTAACCTAATTGAACCCTAATTCATACCCTAATTCTAAAACTAATTAAACCCTAATCCTCCCCAACTCTAATTGAACCCTAACCCTGATTAAATCCTAACTCTAATTTTATCATAACCCTAATTGAATCATAACTCTAATTGAACCTTGACCCTAACATTAACTCATTGCAGTAATTGAACCCTAACCCCAACCCTAACCTTAACCCTGGCCATACTTAAATCTTAAGCCTAATTGAACCTTGATTGAACCCTAACTCTAATTATGTCATAACCCCAACTCTTTTTGAACTCTAGCCCTAACTTTGAACTACATTGCTTCCCTCACCCGAGGTGAGAGGAGAATTCTTTCTATCCAATTTTTTTTTATTTAAATTTTCTTATTTTCTTTCTCGGTGTTATTTTTAGGATCTTATTGCATCCTTCACTTCAATTGAGGTGGAAGTTAATTTATTGTGAACCAAATTTAATGTTTGTGGTAGAATTTTTGAATGAGATAATCAATAGCATACACTATAAGATCTCAAATTCTTAAACATGTAGGATGCATATTCATTCTAGGGATTTTAAAGTGCATTGCAAAAAGAGATCAAAGTGCATGTACACCATCCTACATGAAAGGTATAATTTTTTCAACATGTACCCTAACAAATCTACATTGAATATAATAATTAGCTAAAATAAACTTATTTACCACTATATTAAACAACAATGAGAGAGATGCAAATATGAGAATACTAATGCTAAATATAAATCCCATTAACAAATTTCCATCACCCAAGTTAGCTTAGAAGTTATCTTTGGGAATACAATCAAACATTAATCAATCAATAAATATAAACAATGGCATAATTTCTTTTATGTGTAGCTACAAGATTGCTTTGATTGTCTTACTAATAGGTAGACTTTAACTGTCTATGATTACAAAAAATATAATGAATTTGCATCTTTAAGATATAGAAATAGAAATACATTTTTAATATCCAGCTAGAGGTGGTATAAATGCTACCCCACTCCTTGCCAACCTACTTTGTATTTTGTTGCATTAATCTATATATTCTCTTTTTAATGGCTCTTCATTCTATTCAATGAGTTATATGTTCCAAATATAAACCTAAATACAAAGACATAATGGAATATCCATCTATTATAGTAACTATGATTTTGATTCTTATAATATTATAAATAAAATTTTATTCCTTGGTTGGATTTAGTGGTTGTAATTAAAATGAATGTATAATCATGTTTTCATTTTTTGAGTTGGATTATTAAACCTTAACAATAATATATGTAATTTTTTTTGCATGCTTTTATCTCATTTGAATATTAGATAATATATATTTAATTACTAAAGAATGGAATTTCAGCAATGCTAGTCCAAATTTTCATGGTGTATACATCTTAAGTTTGATATGAACTTTATATGTGGGCGGGTGCATGAAGTTGGTCTCACTTTTGTGGCCAAATGGGAAAAAAAATTGGAAACACATAACGCGCTCGCGTTATAACGCAAGCACGTTATGTGCTTTTAAAAGAAAAGAAAAAAAGTGAAATGTGTATCATTTGCTTTTCACTGTTTCTCAGCTCTGCTCGTGGCCAAAAACCCTCACTTTCACGATCGCGTTCTAGGAGGAAGGGCTTCTGCAAATTTCATCAAGAACAGTTGGATTTTGTCTACAAATATGGTGCCACGACAACGAAGAGATGCGGGAGGTAAGTATTGTTTAAACTATTTGTTTTGAATTTGTTAGTTTGAAATTGATTTTGTTTGTTTTAGGTTAGATTTGATTTTTTTTTTTAAATCTGTAGGAAATCCTACAAATCCTCAACAAGAAGAGGAGGTAAATCCTCAACATCAAAAATCCTCAACAAAATCAACCTCCCCCACCATTCTCTCAATTCCCTCCTGGCACTCAAGAAAATTTTAGGAGTGAAATTGAGAACAATAGAAAACAACTTGAGGATCTTATCAGTAGGTTGAGTCATCCAAATGCTTCAACCACAGAAGGAATGCTTCTAGCAAATTCATTGAAAGACATGTTAAAAAATGTAGATGCAATCACCCAACAAATATCTGGATGGCAAGATAGGAGGCAGACAACCAGGGCATATTATGCAGACAAATTATCATATAAACAAGTAAAAGATTTAAAAATTACTAAAGGTGATTTGTTCTCTCTATTCACTAACCCTAAAACAAATCAAAATCTTACCCTCAATACAAAGAGGTTTCCTATTCATTGGTGCCACCACCAAGAGATTAAGAACCGTTTTTATGAAATATAGTATATGGTCTTTGATTACCCACCGTGCAATAATTGTGAAGTCCCCCAATATTTTCTTAGGAAACTATACAGTGAGTTTGTATTGAACCAAATCCCAAATTATTTTGATATGAGGGAGTTTCAAGGGAGAGGTGGGGGGTCAGCTCAGGATAGGCCCGGTGCACAGTTGGATCCTACGCGGCAAGGGAGACGACCTCTCGCTAGGCCGCCTCGTGAGCAGATTGAGATGCCTGTCGTTGTGAAGGAGAGTGTCGACATAGAGACATTGCAGGCCATCACAACTTTGACCTGGAGTGTATCCATCACACTATCCCTATTGTACAGCACCATCCAGGGGAGTCTTCAGGTGGTGGCCTTCAAACCCATGTGTGGAAATCTTGTGGGGTGACTTGTTTGTATGACCCTACCGGCACTCAAGAGGGTGCTACGTAGGATCCATATGCTACTACGCAGCCTAATCTATATGCATCTATGGGGATGGAGAGGACGGTTGACATTTTGCATGATGCATATGGCATTGACACTCAGGTAAATTCAACATGTTCATTGAATTTAATTTATTAAATTTTGATTGTGAAATGCAAGATTAACTAATTTAGTTTTATTATTTTAATAAAATTGTAGGGTCACAGTGTAGAGACTGGATACACCAGTCATCCACCTACTTATTTTTGCAGCACACCTATCGGTGGGGTATGTAAAGTTAGTAAACAATTCTAAATTTATTACATGTGTTAATAGCATTGTTTTACGAATGGTATTTTAATATGTGATTTTGGATGTTGAACAGGGTACTGTTGGAGGTTTCAAGGAAACACCTCTGAGTGCCAGTAGATTTGATCAAACGTTCACGGATGTAATATAGAATTTAAAGAGAACTTAAGTAATGAATTTTAAGTTTAATAGATTTGTGTTGTTTATATTCATATTGTTGACCTTACGTTGCATTACACATCATTCAAACTCAAAGAATTACTTCAAATTCGATAACTAATAATCAGAAATATATCTGTTTAATACTTGTACTCAAAATTTTGTTCATTAGATCTCATACATTATAAGTCATCACACAGATTGTTATTGTAACTTTTTTGTGATTGAATAATTTGTTGTTTTATTTTCAGATGTTGGTGACAGGAACACCGCCAAACGTTACGAGGGCAATGGATATTAGTGTTTCCTCCGCTATACAATCCTCGATGGCTCTGATAGGGGAGGTATGAGGCAAATTACTAAATTTCAATTTACATTCATTGTTATAGATGAACTAGTTCTAGTGAAAAATCAAACCATTATTGATTCGTAGTTTAATTCCTATTTGGATGGTTTATATAGGGGTTGAGCATGCCTCAACATCGGTGTGAAAATATTTCCATAAAGGAGAGTGATCGTGAGATGGCCGTAAGTGATTATTTTGTTAAATATATCAATTTTTATAATGCAATTTCTATATATTAATGTCTTTACTTCTTATTTGTAATAGTTGAAACTTCACGAGCTAAACACTAGGAGAACGTAGAGCACTCTGAGCAGTAAAATGGTGTGAGACTTATCGCCATCGGATCGCCCAACAAAGGGAAAGAAAATTGTATTTGAACCAGAGCATGGAGAGAAATTAATTTTGAATGCACAGAGCCCTTTGTTTTATGCCTACATGGAAATTTTGTACACATTTTGTATTGGATATATTAGACATTGTATGCCCTATGGCATTCTAAGTAACCTATATGGCTATTTTTGTAACTACGGTACATACTTATATGCGACATATATTGATGGCAATGCATACATGGCTGTTGCTTAATACAAATCTTTTTATAAGTGGTGTCCCATATTTGCAAATTATAAATTCATGGTTCAATAGATATAAGTTCTGCAGTATTCAAGTGTGTAAGCACAACTTACAGCACATATATTTTTTGACTTACGTGTAGTTGTCGAAAAGTGTGAAATTTTTTGTGTTGGAAGTCAAATGTAAGCCAATTTTCAATTCGAGTTCTTGCATACTTTCGATCTTATGGACTTATTCCTTCCTAGCACATATTGTGAATATTTCTCATTTAGTGCAGAAGAGCCAATTCCTCATTCTGAACCACTCATAGAAAAGAGATTCACAATAAGACTTTAGCATTGGAACACTACTCCATACTTCTCTTGTCTAGACCATAAAGGATTGAAAATTCTTAATTTGATGCAATGATAGTCATGAGATGAGAATTTATATAACCATGCCTATTTTGAAACTTCACATCTAATACTGCATCAACAAGAACTTAAGAAGTGTTGCATAAGAGTGTTAGGTTTGATAGGCCTTCTCTTCCCTAAGGGAGGAGAGCATGCATCTTGAATTTTGAACAAAATTTTAAGAAGCAAACATTTTACCTAAAAGCTTCAAACCTAGATGACATATTTGGCTAAATCTATCTTGAAAATTATCAATACGTTCAAACTCTAAAGGAGATTCTCCTTGAAAAGCAAACTTTACCCTTTTTCCCAAGGAAAGAAATTACAACAAGTTGCATGTGATTTATCTTATTTCTTTCTCACATTTCCTAGCCAATCATTCATGGCTCGGGATAGTTTTGTTCCAAGGCAAGGACACCCAAAAAATCACTGAGATTCTTCTACGATCTACAAGAAAAAGGTTTTGGCTCTTTCACAATGTAAATAATTATGTAACACTGTTTTCTTGTTTTCCTTCCACACAGAAAAATGTTCACACTTTTCAGATTGATCAATGATTGAAATAATGGTTGATTATGAAGCACTTGACATTTTTATGTTTGAACTTTAATTTGCAATTTTGTATCATATTCAGGTAGATCACTAATATTTTAATATTTCACTATGAAAGTGGTGATGTATTTTTGCTATGTTATTTGACTATTAATATGGTGGTGTATTAGAACTTTATTACTCTGCAAATAATATATATATTTCCTAATTTTTTATATGTTTTGTATCACTTGAACTAAAGCGAACCCAACCCCAAAAAAAAATCGAGAACCCGTGAGGCTGGTTCTCGAACCCGATCCCAAACCAAAACTGAACCGATAACTTAGTAAAAATAGATTTTTGTAGGTTTATATTCATAAGCGTTGATTACATTGCATTGCACATCTTTCAAAGTGAAAGCATTGCTTCACATTTCATAACTAATAACTAGATGTTGATAGATGAAAAGAATTTCAATTACAATATATAGTTTTACAAAGTCAACCTAAGCGAGTTATGCAATTACTTCACATTGCATAACTAATAACTAGGAGTAACTTCCAATTGCATTTGGTTGTCATGGCATTCTATGAGACCACATTTCTTTTGAGGCATTTTTTTCAAAGCAGTTCCTTTGCCTTGTCTATACTACCACATTTTTTCATACATGTCTACCAAACATTT